>JABASC010000376.1:0-43404 GCA_019776185.1 Plutomurus gul
TTGTAACTGTAATGCAGTAATGTAATGTAATATCATAGAATGCGGTACATTTTACAACTTCTGGTGTGATATACAATACACATGGCGGGTACTTAACCATACTGTGGAAAAGTAATGAATGTTCTTGGGATAGTAGGAAGCTGTACGTACTTAGTACGAGCCACACAGAAAGGGTAGAGTTGATCTGAAATGATAGTGCAATAGAATCCAATACATAATAGGAGTTTGCAAGTAACCAGTGTAGTAGAGAGAATACAGAGACAGAGCAGCAGAACTCTTAGGAAGAAAGTACGGGAAGAGCAACAATGGAACAATGGATGGAAACCATAGGGAAACGTGCATAAATACAAAGTGTAGTAGTGAAACAAGTCAATTTGAGTCGGATATATCTTCTGAATGTGGTATAACAATAGACTTGCAATCTCTCATGAACAGAAAAGTATGAGAGAGAAAAGACAAGCAAACTTGTCTATTACATATTATGTAGTACACTGTGTTGTGCCATTATATATAGCAGAAGTTGCTCCCTTAGTACAAATGCAGTTCAGAGTGAATATATGTACCTATGTGGAATTATGACTGTGGCCAGAGTATTTTTTGTAGATTTTAGTGGTTTCAGCTGTTTCTATGAATGAATGTAAGAACCGAGTAGGTAGAGCCGAACATTATTACCCAGACCCACACAATAGTATGTATGTATATAATAGTAGTGGTAAGTAGTAGATGCTAGTTCACATGTGTTATCTATTTGTACCTATGGATGTGGAGATTCATTCAGATATAAACAGATAGATAGATGGCAAGGAGGATAGAAAGAAAAGTAAGTTTAAGTGAAAGGAAAGCCGGTAAAGAAAGGGAGAGAATGGATGTTTTCGTAGTTTGGATCCATAAGTAATGGGTTGATTCCCGGAGATTCTCTAAATTTATTAAGGACGGACTGAAAACCGGAAAACATAATAGGGCAATATGAGGGTGAGTTATGTAGTCCGAATAAGTTTTCTAATGGAGTCGATTCAGGCCAGAACAATTTCAAGAAAAAGTTGTGATCTTTTATGCGTTTAACTACTTACACTCACACAGAACAACATACATACAATGCTAAAAGTCCGTCAGTCATGCATAGGAGGATACCTTCATGACGGCACTGTGCTCTCGTTTACTACTCTCTGCACTGTAATAGGAGCCAGAGTTGAAAAAGAGATGATTTCCTAACAACTACTAAATAGGTAGTAGTATCTGTATTTGTACTGTAGTAAATATAAGGAATAATGGAGACAGTAGGATGATGGCCATGTGATAGACTGGAAGCACCTACGAGTAAAAGTGACTAGAACTACCTACTTATGTTGAATGTAAAAGAGGAGCAATATAGAGATGTAAAGAGAAAGAGCTACTAGAAAAGAGCAAGAGTAGAACGACAAGACAGAACATTCAGGATTAACGTTTTCGGAATTTGTCGACGTTTTTTTTTTACTTGCATGGAGTCAAAGCATGGCTCTAGGGTAGCAAACAGTCTCGTCGAAGCTGGTTAAAACTGAAGCTGATGATGATATAGGTTGTGGGAATGAAAGTAGTCATGGTTGGTGGATGGTAGGTAGTGGTGTCAGTCGTGTGGTGGTGGTGGTGGTTGTGTTGGTGCAATAAAAAATCTCCCTGATGCACTGTATACTGGAAATGTAGTGGAGCACCAGTGATCCCTGACATTCCTTGCTTTTTGCATGTTTTAAAAAATTCACGGGACAAGAAAAACTATTCGAAGGAAAAGACTTGACTTCTTGGCCTGACATACATGAAGCTTCGGGTTGTATTTCCGTTTTTCTCTAAGCCCCACCATCCACTGGGAAGTCTTGGTACGTGGTTGGTGCCTGTACAAGGGCTAAGAGATCTCTACTACACTCTCTCTCTAGTGCATATACAGGATGAAGCCTGTGCCCAAATCTTCTTTCGTTTTCATGCACACAGCCCACTTTTGTTTTCTACTCTTGCACTACACTACCTTCTGTATGTTCTACTAGTATGTAACTATTCGGTTAAGTTTCATCTCCGTCTTGTCGCTCTAAAAAGAGCATCCTGACAATAAACTTAATATAGTACTTATGTGTGCAAGCTATGCCGTATCGTAGCTAGAGTTGCTAATATGACGCAATGTAACCGAACCAAAGTCGAGAGTCTGTGAAAATATGCAGAGGAAGGTTGAGCACGGTGTAGGTTACATGTTTGTAGTATGTAGTGGAAGAGTGCAGTGAACGGCAAAGAGACACACACACAGAAGACACTTTCTACTCGTCTCTCTAAATGTGTTTTTCTTTACACGAGAAAGGGCAAGTGAAATGCTTCTCGAAAAAATTGGATGTAACGAAACGACATATGGCCCATTAGAGATTTGACTTGAGGCGGCTCTCCTCCTCTTTCTTTCCTTTGGCTTTTTCATTCTCTTGTCTTGAAAGCATTGCTGCCAAGGATAACATCCACTTTTACTCTACTTACTCCCCAACTTGCAATGCTTTCAATTTACTTGAGCTATAGCACTGAGCTCTTTTCCTCCAACACATCATCATCTACGCAAATAAGCATTCACAACAAAGTCAACAGCCCAACAGTTCAGGTATGCCCTTCACATCTTCTCACTACTCATGACAATCACATCTAACATATTATTCTAGAGCCCCTTTGCTTTCCCTACTATCTTCTATCTAGAACAAATGAAATGAATACGTACCAACTCATGCATTCCCGGTTCCGCTATTTTATTCTCATAAAATACAATCTACCTATATTTGGATAAACAGTCAATAGGTGGTAAACGCCATTCTACAAAACATACACAGTTGCAAGTAGCAACAATATATTTCCATAGTCCCATTGCTATCTATTTAATTAACCAAATACCACGTAGAATTCTGAGTGCACTCGTGTTCTACAATTCACAGAATTGCGATTGCTCTGTTCTATATACTGAAATTCTGATGATACAGACTACTTATCATTCTTTCATAGAGAATTTTCAAGGTTTTTCTTCTTGCACAATCTCTATCCAATTCAGGTTTGCCGGAGATCATATCTACGTGCACTGTGATTCTGTTTGGAGACATAAGCGGGTTTTCTCGTCCCCTTTAATGCTATTACAACGTTGCTTCGAACCGTCTCTTCAACAAATGCTACTATGTACAAGACTTCTCTAAGTATAATGCAGTATAGTAATACAGATAAGTAAATATTATAAAGCCAGTAAAGTAGGAACTCCATTTCATTCTCACTGCCACCCACTCACCATCGTCCCAGTCATATAAATGTGCCCGACTCGTCCACAACCACTGCGACACATTACAGATACTGTTTGCAGCGACCACAGTGCATACATAGAGGGGAAAAGACAGTGGTGACATGATGATCATCATCACGGCCCATCTACTGCCGTAACTAACTAAGGAAAAGTAATGTGTGGCAATGCAAGTGCGTGAGCAACTAATGCAAGTAACTAACTTGAGTAAGTAATGTAATGTAGCTCTTAAATTGTCTCTCACCCAAACTACTAGTAAGTAAACTAGAGTAAAGAAAGCGGAGAGAGCTGCTGCATCTCTTTCTCGCCTCTCTCTCTGTGTGTCCACACGAACTGAGGAAAAAGCAAAACGCTGACTGTGAGTGCTTAGAATCAGTTAGTACGTTTGGTGTGGTGGTTGTAGTCGTCGCGTAGTGTGTAAAGGGTAGAGCGCGGGCAATCCATGGCATCCACACGGTTCTTTGCTTATTCTCTCAGAGATTTCATTTTCATTGTGGCAAAGCGGCAAAGGGAAGCGACCACAGCACATAATAACCCAGAACATCTATGAACATAACTAACCACGCCATGAGCCAGACGAAGACATAAGTACGACAGAAGTACAGAGAACAGACGAAGCGACGACCAAACCAGGACAAGCACACACACACATATACATATATACATACATACATACACACACACCCTCACAGCTACTAGTCGTGGCAGTGTACCTAAGGCCATAGAGCATAGCAGCCTTGAGTACTGTTGAAGACCACTAAAGAACCATCAGTGAAAAGTGTACATTCTGGTGATTATATGACAAAGCATGTATGTAGCATAAGCACGAAACAGAGTGCGAGATGAGAGAAAGAGCGAAGAAACTAAAGAGTCCACAATCCATATTTCATGGCCCGGCATAAGATGAAAGGAGGAAATTTGTTACTGCTCAGAGCCTTCTTTCCTCTTTCCAGCTTTTAATTTCATCTCAGATATCAGTTAGCAGAGCATTAGGAGCTCTTAAAAGTGTTGGTTTTGGGTAAACATATAATGCAGGCAGAGTGGAGCACAGGCTCCACTCACTGCACTCCCTTCTTCTTCTTCGTTCTCCAGTATTCCTCTTTAGTTCTCCGTGTGGCCTACAGAATAAAAGAAGGAGTAAGAAATAAAGAGAGAGAGAGAGTGGAGCATGGACTCGTCTCGTTCTCTTTTCCTTAACTCTGCTCCTGCTGAAAGAACAACCATCTGAAGAACTTCACAAGAGCCATAGAGACGTTCCAATAACCAACCCAAATTGAGTCCCACCCTTAGTCATTCACTCACTCACTACTTACCCTTCTTTAGTCTAGTCTTTCTTAAGCCTTTTCTCCCGGCTCCTCTTTCCACTTATTGCATCTTGTCCTTCCTTCGTTTCCTTCACTTTCTGTTCAATTGGCTTGGCCCCGACTGGTCGGCTCCGCTCTCTCTCTCTCTCACTCTCTTTCCGGTGTTGGTTATGGGCTTTACTTACTTTCAGGTAGCACACGTACGAGGACTCGTGTATTGGCCACAAAAATACAAATATGTGCTGTGTTTCTGTCGCCCACACTGAAGTTGTGAGTAATACTAGAATAGTGTTCCCCGTGAATTTTTCTTACCACACAGAACAAAGTCCACCACTCAATGATATGAGAGGAAACTGGAAACTGAGCACTTGAAATGAGCAGTTTTTAGAAAGGTGAATACGTACTACTATAGTATGTTATATGCTTGTACACAGACACACAAGTTGGCCAGAAAGAAATGCAGGTATCTTGGTGGCCAGTGTTTGTATGCATTTAGAGCGATGGCTAAAGAAAGCACTCGGCGAGACACGCACGAACTGCACTAGATACGCTTTCTCCGCTTTCTCTCCCCTTGTATTTATTTCATTGAACATCAGCCGTCTCAACTCCACCGCTGCTGAGCTTGTACATATTAGACGAACTAAGATCGGTACTACAGATACCTATCTCTTCAAGTGGTGGCAAGACCTAAGTATCTTTTCTTTTGTTTAGCTTCTTTTACTTCACTCTCTTCACTCACCACTTACTTTCCCATATCATCGGTAGTCATATGCTTTCTCCTTGCTCTCTTTCTAGTAGCCCATCTTCGTCTTTCGTCTTCTTAATATCCACTATCATCACCATCATCAAACTTTCTCTTCAAAAAGACTACGTGTATTGCAACCAGCAATTTCTTTCATAAAATTTTAACCGCCATACTCTCTCACTCACTCTCTTCCTCTCTCTCTCTCTTTCTCATCTTAATTCTGCGTGTGTTGGGACTTTAAGCAGGGAAAGAATAGTGATTAGATAACATTTTGTACTGTAAGATGAGAGGAAAACATACGACATATTTATGAAATGCGATTTTAAACTTCCTACATATTGAATGAAACGGGCTTGAAAGTTTTAGCCTGTGAAAAAGGTAAAAGGTTCTAGAGAAATGCATGAGTTTTAAATCGGCATTGGCCCGTGACTCCCTTAAAGCAAACTCTGCTGTTGCTGTAAGTTGGTGAGACGAGGAGCTTTAATAGGACGACGTATATGGCATAAAGCAAAGAGAAAGTGATGAGATTAAGAAGGAGAAATTGTGAAAGCGATATTGTAACTTTTCAAATGTGCTGCTCTGCCAGGTAGGAGTGGATGCGAGAGCGTCTAGCCCTATTTTTTATCTGCTAACTACTATTACTGTCGAAGAAGTGAATTGAGGATGGAGCCAAATGGTGAAACAAACTCATCCATCTAACCCTTCGACTTCCATCTTGTCGGTGATACGTATGAGCTTTTGGTGGCGCACATGTACACAGCACTCTTGTCATGTCTAAAGCAGGATCACAAGTTAATTCAAGTCTATATACATTCAGTCGTATGTTTTTCTATCTTTATAACTACTTATGTCGTACATATGTCTTGCATTTCTTTCTCCTTGTACGCTGTATGTACGCTATCTTGGCCTTATTTGTCCAAGTCAATCTATCATCACAGTTTATTTTCACTTGTGGCACTATACATGTAAAATACACATTTGGACTATGTACTTGTCTGCACATCTTGTTGTTTTATTATTGGAAGTAGGCTTGTACTATTCTTATTATGTGCAATATCTAAAAAAAGAGTCTCCAGTTCTTTGATGATAAAGGAGCTCCCTCTCTCCCTCTAAGTATATATCCTAGGATCAAACAAGTATTTCTACTGTCGAGGTAAGTAAGTATATAGTGGCTACTATGCATACATAGACACTCATAAAAGCTCCTCTTATAATATAGTTATGGTGTGTGTTTTATTAGCTAGAGATTTGTGGAAAGTTTTATTGTGTTAAATATCGGGTATGTAATGGTGAGCGGTTGAGGAGCGAGCGTCTTAGTTATAATCCGCGGCGAATGAGAGGTGGCTAAGTGAGAGCGAGTACGTAAGACGCGCTAAGTAGTGGGTACATAACCTAACGACTGCTTTTTGAGTAGTTCTCTACACGATAGTAAAAATGGCTAAATACGGGATCGTGTGTAGGAAAAGACAAGACAGTGCGAAGAGATACGGAGTTAGTTGAATGGATCTGGCAGTAAAAGTGTCTGGAATCCTGAGAAGATTGGAGCTTAGCCCAAGAACAAGTGTGATCTGATTCCTGAGGATTTTAATATACTATTTCCTTCTCTATTTTCTCTCTCTCTCTCTCTTTCTCTTACTCATATGTACATAGTTCGTGCGCTTTCCAAGTTATTTGCGGGTCTTATGTTGGTAACCAACAACCTAACGTCGGATGTGTGTGTATGTGATAAGTGCTCAGGATGCCTGTCTACAACGGTGGATGAAGTACGCAATGTAATGGAGAGAGAAAGAGAGAGAAAGTGTAATGTAAGATAGCCCTTTGCCATTTTACTCTAGATTCTATATTATTACATTATTACATATAGTACAGAGGAATGGGATTGGTATTACGCGTAGAGATAGGAGGCAAGGCATGTAAATTCACTGTTATAGCTCTCAATTCAACACCCTTTTTACTTACTTTACACGCTCCCTTTTCCATACAATAATGCAATTTCTTTCCCTTGCTCCTGTAAACTTGAGCAGGTCTAAGTTTTCGTTTCGTGCCGTTGCTACCACTTGAGCAAACTTTCACACATTCTATTAGTTAGATTTAGATGTGAATTTTCGAGCACAGATTTCGAGGGCTAGTCATGCACAAAGACCTTGGTAAATAATTATATATTGTCAGAGTTTTTTGATCTAGGTGGTGAGCACCTGTAAATAGTATTACCCTGGTCATGTGACGCGGAGTCTATGCTTCTGGTTGCTAGGCTGGTGTTAGTATAGGCTCATGTGTGTAGGTTTGGGCCATGCAGATACAGTATATGATGTTGTTTATGATCGTAGGTGAATATGCGAATAAAATACAATGGAGCATCACTGAGAGACAAAAAGACCAACAAACCCAGAAAACCAACAAAGTTCTTTGCTAGTTGTGAGCTAGAAAGAAAATATGAAAACGAGAGAATGCGAAAGGAACATCACACTTTTATCTTGCTCGCTTTCTCAATTGCCCAGAATTTGTCTCCCTGAAAACATTTATGGTTTCTTATTATTTCGTGTAAAAAAACAACACAACACTTTTATTCATCGTGTGCGCGATGGTTTTGTTTCTCTCTCTGTCTGCCAAGTGCAACTTAAGCAGGATTATTCGCAGAAAACCGAGTGAACCAACCGAAGAAACAAATGGCAGCAGCTCACAATGAGGATAATAATAGCACTATTACATAGGAGTTCGTGTACATACATATATCATTAAGCGGTTTCCTACACTCACATATATGCAATCATAACAATACTCATAATAATAATATTACATATATCATACATACAGATGCATGCATACCAACAACAAGCGTATATGTACGTAAATAATACGATTTTTTACATGTTCAATCTTAGTCTTAAGTATGTACAAACCATACGATACCGCACAATTCACCCAAGAACACTTGCTAGATTCGAACTTAGATTGTATGAATGACGACGATCAAACTGTGGACCTTTTGAATGAATTTTCTTCTGCGAATCTCATATTTGCAACACAAATCGATGTGTTATTATTATTTTTCCTTTCATGTTCATTTCAGTGGAACATTTTCTTGGCTATGTTGATACACATATATTATGTAGTTCCACGTATACATAAAACATTGTATTTATACTATATATATATATACCTTTATACCTGCATAGAGTGGTGCAAGTAGTACAACTTAGACATACTGTACATTGCATCAGTACAAAAATTTGCTTATTATGAAAATCATATACAAGCTACAACTCTAGAATGCGACTTACGTGAGAATTTTTGCTACTTGTACGTTTTGTTACAGGCTACACGAGACGCTAGACAATGTAAGTTTATTTTACTGCAGGTATTGTACTGTAGTCTACGCTTATTTTATTCATATAGAATTTCTGATGACATGAATCACTTACTTATTCATACGAATAAATATAAGTGATGAGAAATGCTTTCTGTCTACGCCTACTGTACTACTACCACTATGCTATTCTTGTATGTATATGCACTTGACTTAGGGTTCCTTCACTCCACACACATACATACACACACACAAACACACACATATTATGTATTGTGTAGCTTTCCACTTAACTTTATGTTTCCATTAGTGTGAAGATTCCAATTTCTTTCCGCATCATATCTTAACAATTTGTCTTCGTCTTTTCCCAGTGCCTGTTTGTCTTGCTTTCTTTTGAAATATAATTTCTGGATCGCTTTCTTTACTGCAAATAGTGCACTGCATATACAGTACTTCAATATCAAACACATTCGATCATGAGCTACTCTCCGAGTATTCTAGTAATTGTCTGTGTTATTTTTTATACATACAATCACATATCACGAAATGAACAACTACATCATCTGTATGTATAATTTTTGCTATTATTATGCAGATATAATTAATTTGCATTGCTGATTTTAAATACTATGTACTTAACGTTAAGCAGAACAAGTTTTCGTCATTAATTGATATGCTTTTAATATTACACATTTTAGGTAAGTAGTTGATAAGTAGTAGGTAGTACAAGTAATTAATCTTCACCTTCTTTCATCGTATCTTTTTATAGTAATATAGGTAGGTAAGTAGAGTTAATTGACATGTTTCAATAATTTATGTAGGAGTAGGTAATAACAGAAAGCGTAAGTAGTATATATTTCTGACATCACCTCTCTATCCGATACAGAACTCATTGAAGTGAATCTTGATTTGTGTGAGTATCTATTACATGAAAGTCTATATGGTAATGCAAAATTTCATTTGAGTAACTCGTTATACTTGTAATTTCTGAGTTTAATGTTTGAACACAAGTAATCAAGATTAACTTACTTATTAGAGTACAAATACTAACAGAACTACGAGTATACGCGATGGATGTCCGATTCGTAATATCCTTCGCTTACTTTAATTGTACATTTATGTTTTTGTTTACTTAACTATTTAGATTAGATACAATGCTTTTTGAAAAAATGAATACAATTCAGTTTAATAGCTTTGTTGACATTTGGAGAGAAGGAAAGAGGAACAGACGAATGGAATTTATATATTGGATTCTACTAAAAGGAAATGTGAATAAATGCTGAAATACTAGTAGACTAGTTGTTAAAACTGGTATGTGGGAACAATAAGGAGAATGGGGGTGTACACTGTGGAAACGAGACGATAAATTCTATTGGGCAAAGGAAATACGACGAACGAACTACGAACAGAACAAAATAGTATAAAGTCAAATCAAATCCAACCCGATGATTGTAATAGTGTCGCCGTGTTTTTTGAAGCAGGAGTGAAAGTGGTTGTAGGGGTCATAGACATCACTGCTTCAGGTTGCTGTGTTGGGATTGCCGTTGAAAATGGGAAAACATAGCTTTGATCTAGCTCGTCAGTTTCAGTCATCTGGATTACCATTTCCATTTCCATGGTGCTGTTGTTTCTGGTGGAGGTAGCAGTAGACGGTTGACAAGTATTTGTATTCCATCTCTGTCCAAAATGACCATGGTTCACATTACTATTGATGAGTGGATGAGGAAACTGCGGACCCGGCAACACATTGGAGTTCCCAACACACAATTGTCATGCGTTCGACTCTTTCAGAGATTTGGCTAGTTTGATTGCTGATGCGTCATGTTGCCATTCTGGGAATTCGTTATCCAAATGACTTTGTGACACTGTCGGTCGTGGAAATCTCGCCAGCTTTTGGAATCCATTTAGCTCTGGGTAAGCGGGGCGTGAGTAAGAATCGTCTGAAATCGAAACAATCATTGTAACTATTTTTACATCCATGATTCACTCTAATTATCTCACAAACTGACATTGAAATCTACTTTGTAAGAATACTACATATTTACATACTTTGGATTAGAAATTACTAGAGGCATCTAGGAAAGGATTGCTTAGGGAAAGTTGACTGGAGCAACCACGTAAACAAAGGAAAATGTAATAGCTAAGTGTTTTGAAGGACCGTAGCAGACATCTGACGGGAAAGTGCGACCTGAGCTTTCTCCAGCTAGCAGTGATAACTGCAGCTCATAGAGTGCATACGGAACATACGTAGAAACATATCACTCGCTTGTGTGTAGCTACGTACACGCACATGTAATTCGTGCAACTTTTAAAGATCAATTTTAATACAAAATTGCATAAATCAGGGCTAATGTTACATGGATGGATACAAATAATATAAGTTCAAAGTTGTAAAAGATAAGTGATAATGGGTAGCATACTTGTATTAAGAGGACTTATTTTAACTAAATTCATTTACAAATGTACAAACTTGTGTAGTTTAAGAACATCCTTGGGAACATTTAAAATGGATTTATATCTCTAGCACTTAGAGCGAGAGCAAAGCACGCTCCACCAAGAGCAGTCATAAATTACCCTTCGTTAAATCTTTTAATGAGAATTCGTTCTCGCCTTTGCATAATAAAGAAAGAAATAAAAGTCCATATCCAAGTGGACAGTAAATAATTGCTGCATTAATTTATGGTCCAAGTAGGTAGTGCAAAAGTGACTACATTGGAGATCCTGTTGAGACAAAACAGGACACCTAAAGCATTTTTTACAAATGAAAGCTGATTACAGCTTTGGGAGTAAGAAGTATTAAGAATACATTAAAGTTGAATAGAATCCCATGGACATAATTGAATTAAGACAAACTAGAAAACAAGTACCCGGACAAGATACAAAAGATACAATATAAATGGAAGTTGAAAAATTAAAGTGACGATACTACACGTACAAAGACTGGTTGCAAGTTTAGCATTTATAAAATCATGTATGTGTATGAGTATTATATAGCGTACCAGTTCTTCCAGGTAATAATGGAGCAAGGTGCCGTCTTTCTAGAGATTTACATGCGTTGTCAAACTTCTTTTTGTTAGCCTTATTATACAAGCGTTTATTAGCTGATTTTCCACTGTTGAAACTATCACTACTATATGCAGGAGACGTTGAACGAGAATTTTTCATGGGTCGACCATTAACACAACGCTCTTGGACACCGCCACCAATAACTCCACCACTATGTCCATTAAAATAGTTATTTCCCGAGTTAGGGATCACATCATCAGCCTCTGCGTACAAATTACACGAAGTTGAGTCCGAAGCCAAGCTCAGGGAAGACTGCGTTTCTCTATCAATGAGAGGGCACATTGGGCCTTGCTGCGGAAGGAAATTGCTATCTTCTGGGTCACCACTTTGGTAAACTGCTTCTGAGAAGCCATTATTAGCAGAAGCAGACTTATTAGGACTAAAGATTTCTCCGATATGGTACAGATTCTCATTAGCATGATGATTATGATTACTATAAGGATGGTGCATGGCTAGTGATTGGTCCATGGGAACCATATGAGATCGATTTGGGCCTGGGCTTTGGTAGCATCCGAGTCTCGACGTCATAGGCATCTGAAATTTAAACAAAACACATTTATAAGCTCTCAACTTACTTCCTTGGCAGCCTACGATAATTAAAAACAGATTTATATTTATAATATTAAATTCTCGAAATTCCGAAACTGACCATTTTCATGGGAGCCGAAGGAGACGGGGAGGGAGACGCATGAGTTGACTTGAATTTGTTGAAATTATTAGAAGCCATAGAAAGTTTGGAACGACCTGTACATGAAAAGTCAAGTGATATTAGTATTTCTCAATATCCCCAATGAACTTGGCTCAATGAAGCGCATCACAATGGAATGTGGGAAATAAAATATCCAGGGACATTGTAAATAAAACTCTGTTCTAGGTAAGTAAAAGTCAATAATAAATATTTTATAGCATTTTTCACATGCAAGAGGTTCTACTTACCCGAGCTGAACTGATCAGAGTCTCTGCAGTCATTCAGCATATTCTTGCCCACTGCACCAGTGTTCGTCGGCAAAGGATCCTGTCGATGAACAAAAAAACCATTGCCGTCAATAAAATGAAATTCCTTCGTACTTACTTGCTAACAAACAGATAAAACATCACATTACATCACTACATTCATCTCTCTCGTCAGACACTGTGGTCACAGTAGGACTCTGACGAGTTCATGACATGACTCGTTCCTCCAAAAAAGGCGTGCATAAAAACTAGCTGACACAGCTTCGACTGTCTTTTAAAGCTCATAAAACATAAAAAGGATTTCACTAAGAGCGTACATAATTGGGTCTTCGTTGAATTAAAGTTGTTGTGGCGTATGGAGTTAGATCTGGCTGTTGGTGCTGAAGCTGCTGTTGATGATGCATTAAAGCCTTATTGCTGTTATTATAGAAAGTCGTCAAATTCTGAGGGTCTACTTCAGCATAGTCAGTGGCTTCGGAGAGATCACCATTGCCTAAATGATTTGTCAGTAACTTGGCTTCTGATCGATTAGAATCCTGAAATATAAAGAAAGAATGATTTATTTCATTTTATTTTATTCAAATACGATAATATGAAATAATTCATTCTATGGTAAATACACATGCGTAGGCTGCGTAACCGTTTTAATACAAAGATTTAGTTTTCAAATGGAATCCTCACATATATACTTCTACATACATATTTTACAATTTATTTAATAATGTACAGAACACGTATCCCTGTGATAAGATTAAAGATTTAAATAACGTATGATTTACAGATATGCACATGTGTCTACATCATTCCATTTTCTGTAAGCATTTGTTACAGATACGGGTACAATTTCTTTGTGCACTGCTCCTAATGTAATGTCAATTTTCACGTAGATAGAATAGCTGCAAATCTAGGATGGGGTAATGGGAGTCTCTGAGATGCAAACATTTTAAGTCTGCATGAATCGTCCAGCCCACAACCAATCCATTTCCTAAAACTTTGTGCATCTCCTTAGACGCTGTACCCAATTCTTTAAAAACTTTAAATGTTGGGTTATTACAGTAGTTTATGTCGTATGAACAGAAATTATGCGATACACATCAACAATATTCCTCTAAATTGGAAAAATTTACCGATTCATTAAATGTAGACTAAATTTAAACATTAATAAAAACATTCGTCAACAACACGTACGATTCCTACAGCGATATTATTTTCGTACTAACCTTATCACTAGTGTCAGTAGGTCTCCAGCGTTGATCTATCCAAAGACTTTGCTTCCCGCTGATGAATTGTGAGTCTGAATGCGGAGCCACTACGACGCCTAAAGCAAAACCACAGTACACATTCATTAGAATATTAAGAGAATGCCCATCCAATCCATTTACATTCTATGAATTATATTATCCATCTACAACTAAACCTGGCACCTTTCATAAGTATTTATAGTAGAGCAACCAAACCAGAATAATATGGCTTTAGAGAAGATTAACTTGGTGCACATTGTGGTTAATTTTTGTGTATATGTATATTTATCTTATATTATATCTAAAACAACTCGGAGAGTATATCTAAGCATTGTGAATGTCGGACTCCTCTCTTTCCTGCATATAGTAAACTATAAGGTCTCAATTATTAATTAGTTCCCCGATTTCCTCTTCATTCAACCTGCTCAGCAGACTCCAACCGTGCTAATACAATGTAGTAGCAAGATTAGTGGAACAAAGTGATTTAAAGGCATTACATTTTGAGAAGGTGAATTGAATTGAATTATGTCATTTAAGACTCCCTACCACACTGATTGTGAGTAAGTAAGCCATGAAAGAGAAGACGTTATCTCAGAACAGCATAAAGGGAGAATATTAGCGAAATCCTATTGTATGTTCTACTCAGGGTTGTAAATAACTACATGGACTCCGGCTACGCGCCGCTCTCCCATGAGAAGGAGCATAGCACTACATTAAATAAATTGGACTCTCACTTAATCGTGTTTGTGTGACGCATATTGATATACTGTAAATTCGAAAGGACTTGCATGCTGTGTGATTTTAGATCTACCTAGTTTGAATAAAAACATGATTTATTTCTATTAGGGAAATAATTTGGTTGCTCCAAAAATAGACGTGACCCTGTGTACAATGTTGGAGCAGTAGTCGAGACAAATGTTTAAGTATTAGAAATGGGCAGAAGAAGCGTAGATAACTAGTAGATGGTTGAGTGGAGCTCACTTGAAATATGGTCTTTCTTCCCATGGGACTTTCGCCTGGTGTAGAGGATAATGATGAGAAGTAGGAGGAAGATGAAGAGGAGACATCCCATGAGGATGATGAACCAGACTTCCTTGAGGAACTGTGATGAGCCTGCTCCATCTTCAGCAGTGACTCCGTTCTGCTCGGTCGTAGGATCCAGAAATAAAGGGTCCATTGTTACAGCCAGTGGTCTGAAAGTGAACAAGCTGATGTATAAATGTCTCACGAGTTGTCATCGTGTATGGTTAACACTGGCGCCTTGTCATTTCTTTAAATTCAATCGCACTCAAAAACAAACTGTTCATTAGGTAACTCTGTTTTGTTATTATGGCAATACGTACGTATACTTTACATATATAGGGAAATTCGATTCACAAAATAGATGTTGTACTTACTGAGTGAATGGACCTAAGCCTAAGGCAGTGAATGCACACACCCGAACAAAATACGTACGACCCAGAGTCAAGTTATTCAGTACAATGGATGAGATATTCGAACCAAAGTCCATCTCAGCATGGATCCTTGAGTCGTTCCCCTTCACTTCCACCTGTAAAAGTCATCATCAAACAGAGAGAGCACACATTAAAGTCGGATGATTCACACTTTCAGATAAGTTTATGTACAAATAGAACAACACCATGGTAGATACACACACAATACTACAATGGTATGGCTGTGAGATTCAATTCAACAAGGTAAATTTTCTCAGGCGAACTCCCATACACTTTTCCCACTGCTCACGAAGCCTCCCGCTAACCATACTTCCCATTAAATTGACTTGACACGAGAAACACTATTTAACCATCCTTCACAAGATCTGTTGTACTGCGTGCGTTCCGTATATACAACAATATATACTACTTACTTCTCTTATAGTAGTACACACCAGTTATTATGTGGCCTACCATAAGGTGTGTGCGTGCACATATTCAAGCAAATGCCTTGGTATGATTTGGCTGACGGCCCTGACTTGCCTCACAAAAGAACTACATCGTATCGTATTTTACAGGAAAACTTTCTCTGCTTCCCTTGTGGAAAGAGCGTTTCCTCCTCTCCGAACTAAATTTTTCATTGGCTCTCATCGATTTTTGTCTCCTCTTCTGCTTCTTGTCTCTTTTCAATCTGAAGAGCAGTGGAACTGACTTGACTCGACTTGTCTCAACAGAGAAAACCCAAGATCCCTCTTCTTCATTTTGTATTCCATTCTGGCAGTGAACATCACATCCCATCACATCGCTCACTTTGACCTGACTTTTACTTTCCATATCAATACGACTACCCCACCGTTAGCGAGTCAATTCATACAGATTCTCTGTGCTAGAATTGCAAGCCGGCAGGCTACTCCTACCACCACTACAGAAAAATGAACCAAGTCAATTTGCTCAGACTTGTTCTTGTTGGGGAAGTTCTATTTCATCATCTTTCTCAATGACAATAAGTGAAAGGAAATGAATGAGAGTAAGTACGTATATATAATAAGCGTGCGTGCCAACTGCCATCATGACAGACCAAAACACAAGAGAGGAAGATCTTGAATTCTACTTACTACTTCATTTTGCTCCTGTTCACTTTCACTTCAAGCTGACTCGACTGTCAACTCAAATTTTTACTCACATTAGCTTCATACGTGAAGAGTTTGGCTATTTTTTACGCTTTTTAGTCAAGTCACCACACTATGTACCACGGCCACACAAAAGACCCTTTCATACCCTAAGAATCCAAATTAAATTGTGGAATTGAACACAGACTCGGATTCAACAAACGATGAAATGAAAGTGAACAGACGTGGGGGAAAACTCACTTGACTAACTTAGTTAGTGGTATAAAAAAACTTTGAAATACAGATTAGATTTCAACATGCAATTACCTCAGATAATTAAATAGGGACTGAAACTGACGAAGAACTCTTCTACTACAACATTCCATTAAATAAATGTTATTATACCTCAGCCCGAATATTTTAACACGGATCCGAGTGAAAATCTGAGAAATTATGGATAATATAAGAGAATTGATTTCCCTCTACATGATGAAATAGAAGGACAGCTAGAATTAAGGGAGACTAAGTGAATGGGAAGGTGGAAGGTGATACACACTAATTAGAATAGAGCACAAAGAGTCAGTGAAAACAACTTACTTTGTATCCCTTGAGGACTCCATTGTGATGTTGTGCGAGTGGTGGTGACCATCGAACGCTGGCTGCACTCGAATTTACCATCTTGGCAAGCAGATGCTGTGGTGAGGCAGAAGGTTCTACGGCATAAGTATAATTACATTAAATTACATGAATCCACTTGTGAATCCTCATCTTACTTTCTCTCCCCTCTCTTCTATGTACCAGCAAAACTAAAGCAGCGAGTCGTAAGTAATGGACTGGAAGCTCTCTACTCTTCGTCGTCCTTTTCGAATTAATAGCACAAGTCGCAGTAAATGTCCCAAGAGACAAGTTTCAGCCTTCACATTATACAAAGACAAGCCACAGTCATGAGGGGCGAAAAGAGACAGCACAGCACTAATGAGACTCTTCAGAGTTTTACATTAGACAAAGACACAGAAAGTTGATACAAACTACTCACGCATCTCACTCACCTACATACTAAATAACTCGCATGTCTCCCAACGTTAGCTAAATGTCTTCATGCACACACACACACACACATACAACATACGGATAAGAATTTACTACACGGATCATATACAGGCACTCCGCATAGCAACGTACGCTAAATGCGTGTACAAATGACACTACAATTTGTACAGTCAGCGACAAAAGAAGTCAACGTTCATGCAGGAACGCACTGCTAGATAAGTGAAGCAGCAGTGCTGGAATTAAGGATGCTTCCATGTGCTATTTCTAGTTTCTCGTTTTGTTTTAGCTCGGCTGCATCTGAGCTCAGCCAACACATCGTAAAATAAAACTTGCACTCTAACAAAGTGGGCATTGTTTAGCACAGGGGAAAGTTATTTCCAAAGACAAATAGCACCAAGGAACACAATGAGATCCATGCATGATATGAGGCGTCATTATTTTATTCTAATATACATAAAATCCCATCTACTTAATCATTGTAAAGTATTTTTCAAATATATTAATTTCCGTTTTTAAAGAATGAAAAACTTTTTGAATACTTAATAAAAAAGCAGAAATACATGTTTAGTTAAGTTGACTGCCAAAGAAAATTGAAAATGAAAGAATGCTCAATAGTAGAAAGCAAAGCAAAAGTTCAAACACATTAAAATTGTAGTGGAGATTTCTTCTTTCTATTTCAAACACATTGTTTTGACGCATGTAGAAATACGAGAAGCATAAAGTAACACAAAGGCGACTTACTGTCTTCAGAAGTGATGACTGTCTTGGAGTTGGATGGTTGACCCTCGACACTTTTACAGAAAGGCGACACAAACACCTATAGAAATACATAGGAGAAGCATAAAGTAACACAAAGGCGACTTACTGTCTTCAGAAGTGATGACTGTCTTGGAGTTGGATGGTTGACCCTCGACACTTTTACAGAAAGGCGACACAAACACCTCGCACTGCATAAACTTTTTGACATTGGGAATGATATGTGAGTAGATGTCCAAGTCACTCTTTTGTGCCACCACAGTTAAAATATTGTAATTCTTGTTGGGTTGACTCTCGGAGATTTCACGATAGCGGATGTAGTATCCATCAATGAATTTTATGGCAGATTTGGAGACCTTTGAAAGAGATATGGAGAGACAACTTTTAGTTAGGAAAACCGTCTATTGAAAACATTCTACTGACTAAATGTGTGCTTATGTCCAATACAATTTACAATACAATACCCTCATTAAGGACTCACTACCAATAGCACTGAGTAAGTAGAATTCTACTCTAACAGGATAACATATTGGGGACATGATATGGCTTTGGAGAACACAATGACGCTATCTTCTCCAATCATGGCCTCTACCTTATGCAACAGTGACTGGATGATGAACACAATGGAACACACCCCAACAACAACTATCAACTACAAATGACAACCTTAATCTTTTGTTGTCTAAGGTAGAGGGAAAGAGACAACAAATAAATCTTTAAGCTAGGATTATTGTTTTCGTCAATATCTTTTGTGGAATACACCTACTATTGTTACAGGAAATATGGATTTGTTTGCTGGAGAATTGATTCTATTCTAAATATTACATAACGAGTGTTTGAAATAAAGATTTCTTATACTACAAAAAAGTAAAAAGGATTTTTCAAAATCCCACAGTGATTCTGGTACGACCACATAATGATTTAATAGTACTTATTGTGCTGCAATATTATATCCCGCTGATAATAATTGTGAAAGGGTCATCATGAATTTCTATCTATAACTGGACACAATTTATCACTTTTAATTCGTCTGTTGTGTTGCAGAAAGAATTTTTTGTGAGCTAACTTTGAAGAATCTGAACACTCTGCCAGAGATTTATAAGCTTGCTTATCAGAATACGGAATCGGTAAAAGTGACAAGACAAGGTAATACGAGGAATAATGGCCATAAAAAATACTAGAGCCAACACAATAATTATTATCTTGCCACTGTATTTCACTAAAGTAGGAAAACAAAGTTTGTCGACAAATTGAAAGATTGAAGGATCGGGTGAAGGTTGATAAATGTATGATTAGTAAGTGGAGTAAAAGTTTGTTCGGCTCTCCTCTACCTTCCACTTTGAGTTGATCTTCACATCAGCAATAAATAGTTTATAACCTCATACGGCAGTAAAGATAATGGAGAAAATTTGGCTCGAGTACTCACGACGAGACAGGTTCAACTATCATATAATTACAGACAGAGAAGAAAGACAAGAGGAGAGGATGATGTAATTAATCAAAATAAAATAGACAGAGAGCGGATGGAGTTGATGAAGCATGCTTCTGCTACTTCTCTACACTTCTGTAATAATGCTATGTTGAGGAAGGGTGACTGAATGTGTGTGCTGTAATGATGACATGGTTTAGGTAGAAATAGTGAACTGCTCTCACTCAGTGTTCCTTATAGACATAACTTCTGCTTAAAGTTCAGTTGAATTTAATGTTCCAAGTCCGTATTATATTTAGTATACCACTGTCTCAAGTACTCGTATATAGTAGACACATAAGTAAAGTAGTTCAGTATAAATAGGGACACACGTACAAGTTTAAAGGGAGGAAGGAAAGGAAAACAAGACTGGGGTCGAAGATTGAGATATCTCATCTTTAGCATCTCTATATCCTCGTGTAACTACTGCGAGCATTAAGCTCTTCTCATACAATGTATCTAGCTTACACAGTATTACACAACAAGGTATGGTGCAAGTACGTGTGTAAGCAAGCCGTCGTTAGTTCTCCTATCTCGTAACAATACTTTAGAAGTTGTGAACGCTGTAAGCCCACGTCCTACTTACTAACCACCTCAAAAAACATTAACTAAATAATAGGGGCTTCGTAGCTTAACTTGTATACTACAAGAGAGAGAGAGAGAACAAGATAGCAGACTCCGTACTAAATATAGGAAAAAGCTGCTGTGTGAGGACAGAGAAAAGTAAAATCCATCGCAACGTATGTTAGCTTAACATTATGGTAGTAAGTTTGTGTGCAGATAGATATCGAACAAATAAAGATGAAACAAGGGGATTAACCTTCCAGGAAATCCTAATAGAAGTTGATGAAGCCGGCTCGGCTTTAATTAACTCAATATCACTGGCAGATAATTGATTCCGTGCTTCCTCCTCATCAACTTCTTGGTCTGGAGATCTACGAGAGGCCGGTCGACTCTTGATCGGATCTGACACAGGAGACGGAGAGCTGAATCCTTCCTGATTTTCCGCACGAACCAAAAAGACATAAGTAGTGTCTGCTTTGAGTCCATCGACCGTGTGAATGATTACTTCTCCCACTCGAGCTCCACCGTAAATTCGATGACCCATGTTCACCCAACCTGTCTGGGCTGAATCGGGGCTGAATGACTCGATGCTGTAATGAAAAGACAAGTGATATTAGTATTTTGCTGCTTGGAGAATATGGTGGCCCTTAAAAGGGCCGTTGGTTTGCTTTCGATAAGAGTGGACATGTCGGACATATGAAAATGGTTGTCATGAAATTGTGATCCGTTTTTCGTGTGATGAACTCAGGTTGGAATTTTTCTTCACGTCAGAACACAACTGCTACCGACCTACCGACCCGACCACTCTAATCGAAACAAAACCAACGGCCCTTTTAAGGGCCACCATATTCTCCACAGAGCAAAACCTCCCGAACAACGCCAAAAGTCCGCTGGATGCGGTGACCTCACCTGAACCCTAACAGCGGCTGGTTGCGCGTTGGAACTTGCTGTTTGGCTGCAGCCCATGTCCAAGACAATGTGATCGATGTTGCTTGAGTCTCATTCACTAAAATTGGTTTGGTCGGGGCAGGCGGCAACAAGGCCGGGTTAGTCCGGTGAAAGGCGATGTTGGGGTTAGTTGGGGACTGGACCGTCAATGAGCCTGTGGCCGATGTTTCCCCAGACACAGAAGAGGCCACACAAGTGTACTGCCCTGAGTCTGTGAGTCGTAAATCTGTTCAAAGATAAATATTTTGTCTCTGTGAAATTCTCCAGATTAGCTTAACCCATGGTAATAGTTAGTATCATAGGAATTGTACAAAAGTTCGTAATAAAGTAAAGTACCCAATGCTTACACAATGGTATCTTTCAAATCCACCATTTAATA
Source organism: Plutomurus gul (assembly GCA_019776185.1). Classification (NCBI taxonomy): domain Eukaryota; kingdom Metazoa; phylum Arthropoda; class Collembola; order Entomobryomorpha; family Tomoceridae; genus Plutomurus; species Plutomurus gul. Next base: position 21,605 of record JABASC010000376.1, read on the forward strand.
AAACTAACATAGGAACGACTGCAATATACTCAGATTATCAGATATGCTCTGCCCACAGTGTATACAGATAAATAGTTATTGCTTCATTAACTGCAGCGCAGGGAAATGAAGACAGAAGCAAAACAGAGTACATTGTATGTACAGTTACAACGAGAGAGTAGCAATGAAATCAAAAAACTGTACTCACTTTTATCGCTTTACTTACAATACAGCAGAGTAATAAGTCTAAATTGCTTTTGAACTTCAGTGTATTTTAAAAAATCAATAAAATGTTTACAATACAACTGTGCACACACAGAATGACAGAAAACATCTTTACTACTACCTCAGTTCACTTTGAATTTATTACGTGCACTGTACTGTTGTATGTAGCACAAGTACGTAGCCCTGCACCACACAACATTGTCTGTAGTGAGTAATTGACGTAGTAGTAAAATTCACATCACAACTGTTTGTCTGGTTTTGTGAGGAATGTCAGCGTAGATAACAAATAAACAAGTTCAACTGATCGTAAGAGTCATTCAGCAAAGCCACATAAAGCAACCAACATAAATGAAGTTAACGCATAGCTGGTAAGTCAGGAGTCAGGAGACAACAATGCACTGCAGTATGTATTACTAGTGTGTTCTCTGCAATACGCATCAGAGATACAGATATATGCTCTACTAGGGAGTTAGTTAGTGGCAGCTATAGAGCAGAAAGTCCCAGGCCAATTGGCCTCCAATTCTACAATTTAGTGGCCGAGCAAGGCAAAACTAGCTGAGCTGCAATAAATCACGCAATGAACTCAACTCAATCATACTCCAAGTAGCCATAAATAACCCAACTCATCTTTATAGTGCTAGCAGCTCTGAAGTCAAACCTAGTGCGTAGTTTGTACACGGCTTTCTTATACCGTATTTTCTGGAAACTAAACCCCACGGAAGACTACTTTTTCTAGTGGCCCCTTTAGAGAAAGAACTTGCGTAGAATACTTTTTTTTGTTACAAGAAGCCTTTCTGTTGTAAGCCTTCTTAAATCCTTGCACTACCATTGGTAAGGGATACCGTTGTTCTGTAAGTAAAAGTTCGTCTATTATGTTGTGAGTCTGGCATACGACTTTAGCTGCTTACATAACATATGACGACTCATACTATTACTATACAGTATGGATCGACTGTGTGTGTACACTGACAGGCACCTGTTAATCTGATAAACTGTCTTATTGATCTCAGTGAATCTTCCCACCGTAAAGAATGAATTAGTATTCAGAGGGTTAAACGATCCGTCCAACAGTCTGCAGAGTTTTGTGCAAATACGGTACACTATAACGCACAGATGTCCCGCACTCTACAAGCTTTCAAATAATTATTCGACTGATTGTGCATTTAAAACAAAACTTGGCTGCATATGCACAGCAGAATGGAGGAGCACTCATCATTTCATTTTCTGAATTCGCTCAACAAGCTCTTAATGCCTATTTTTTAATTCGAATACAGAAAGCTCACAATCATAATTACTCAACTCGTAAGTCATCGTGTAGGGAAAGGTTGTAAGTACTGGCAGTAGTGATACTTAAGTTGGTTGTGTTTGGTTTGGCCGGGAGACACTCGATGACAGAACCAGTCTACAAGTACATTAGTATCCACTATAGTAGTTAGCTCTAAAAATCATACCACATCACCAACCATCAATACCGATATTAGTGCAGACCTCATCAAGTTCTCGGCTCTCTGCAGTTCTGCTTCCCCAATCGAACACTTCAAGTTCAGTCCAACCCAGTCATCCATACATCCAGGCTGCCGGTATGCCCTGTACTAGCAGGATTCCTTCCTTATCGTAAGTACACACAAAGATCACACTCGCTTACACTTACAATCATCCAGAATCAAACGCAACCCCAACAGCGGTCATAAAAATGCATTTCCTCAATTTCATTCCATCAAGCTAAGCTGGAGCAGGCACACCAATCTACTTTTACTCCCTACTTTCCAATCCCTCCACACCAGAACCATCTCATTTTCAGCCTTAAGTGATAACATATCCCACGAAAACAGCACACACCACCACACGCAGTGTGGAATAAACTACAATATCCACTCACTACAATTCAGTTTAGTCTGCGGAGAAGAAAAACTGCCTAAGATAAGCAAATGCACGAAGGAAAGATGGCAAGGGCAAGGAAAACCAAACAGTTCCGAATCCCAATCATCCATTCAGCCTGACATAAAGTATAGTAAAGCCTTCAGCCATACTTTCCAGGGAGAGCTGCAACAGAGAGAGAGAGAGAGAGAGAGAGAGAGAGAAAGAAATCTCATCTCAATCGCAAATGCGATGCCACGCCAAGAACTCTGAAAAATAGCAATAGGATTGCAATGTAGCGACTATCTCTGTTGTATTTGTATGACAACGACCACAAGACGCCAAATCCCCATTTATTGCATTGCAACTCGCCGATCTATCTTCCTTGACTATCAACTTCTTTATCTCTGCAAGAACGCATCGCCAACGTACACACACACAAAGGAAATACACAGAGAGACAACCGAGCACAGTTCCAGCTCATGTCCAATGAAATAGATAAAAGAGTCAGCATAGCTCTACTTAGTACTACAAGTAAATTTTGATACTAAACGTAGACGCAAAAAACGATATCCTTCTCCCAGAAACGAGGGCAGTGCTGTGCTCAAAGTTGTTTTACTCATGTATCCGCTCTCTATTTCATCTCTGCGGCTCTGAGCGATCATGACATTGCTATTGCCTCGCTTTGCTTCTACTTGCTGTTTGCTATGCAAAAGAAAAATACGCTTTTTTTGTAAAGTCGAGAATAAATATCATGAAAACAGAGAAGAGCAAAGAGAAAAAACTGCAGTAGTGCATGAAAACATTCTGTTTAAAATAAAGAAGAGGCTTTTAAATTGAGGAATGTGTATGGAGACCAACATAAACTATTGCAGGGCCCAGTTAACAACAAAAGTGTAACTGCCGAAAGCGTGCAGCACAGAGTGTAAAAGCAAATAGCATTGTTCATTGATATGTGGGCAGGCAGACAACAATCTGAGTCTGCTCACATACGATTCACTATCATTCGTAGTTTTGCAGACTCCTTTTCTTGCTCACTGTTCCGTAGAGTACATTTTTGGATTTCAAGAAGGCGCACAAAATCTAGTGGCTGAAATGGAAAATTCCATTACCAACCCATTTCACGAGGATCTTCAAGATTATTCGTACGGGACGGCTGATTTTTCCGACTCTACTTACATACTAGGGATATGCGAATGTGTGTACTTCAGTTGACTCACCATTCACGTGAAGAGTACCGTTGGCGGAAATGGTCATCCTCGGAGAATTACTTTCTTTGAATAATTCGTTTCCATTCTTTAGCCACTGGATGGTTGGTGTCGGTGTTCCCACTCCCTCACAAGGCAGTGCCGCCATGCTTTTCAGAGGGAGAGTTTGGTTGGTGGGGCCAACGTTGATAATCGGCGGTGGGATCTGATCTTGAGAAGTGACATCGAGTCGTGCTACACCATCACGAGAACCAGCAGTACTCAATGCGGAGCATACGTAAATTCCAGAATCTTCCTTCTTGACTCCTTGAATGCGGAGTGTTCCCTCGGGGGTTACATGCACACGACCGTAAGACGAGGCCGGAAAGAGAAGCTCTTGACTGCCTTCTTTTCGCCACCATGTTGTTGGGACCGGATGCCCACCAGCAGCACATTCGAATTTCGCCACTCCATTCAAGCCTATTCGCACGTCTCTTGGCCGAACAATAAATTTGGGTCGAGCTGCAACCATTCAAAAGTCAAGAGGCAAATTAACATCTTTCTTTCTCCCCGTTCACATATATGTGCGAGCATAAATCATTTTATCTTCTTGCATCTGCACTACTTATTTGCATATATATTTGTGCGCAGCACACACACACACACACACGAGAGAGCGAGAGAGTCGAGAAGAATGCCTGCCATGACCTTTTTGTGCATATTAGCCTGAACGTATTACATCAACTGCACGACATCATCTAATATGTGAGCAAAGGCCTCTACCAACAAACTACATGAATAAATGTAAATGTTTTACGTTTTGCGCTACGTGTGACATTTCTTGAGCAGTCTCTAGTTGCAAACTAGAGACTTTACAACATTACTTCAAAAGAATAAATAATGTATAGTAATGCACACACACACATCATACTAACATTCATCCACCGAGCCAGACAACTCCATCTCTTTCACGACCCGTAGTCTTGAAATTCACTGCAACGAATGCAAAATGCATATAGTCCAAATATTAGAACTCGATGTGTGCAATGGATGACAGTTTTTGCCTTTGTGCATACGACATTGTAAACGGTAACAAAGTCCTTATAGTTGACAAATGTCCTGTGTCACATTTATTACACACTCACGAACGACATGCTTTGCTTTGGCTTTTCATAATCCGTAATCACATGAATTTTAATACGAAAGATTAAGTCTGCTCAGATCATCCAACGTAACTAGCATTTTACATTGTTATGATTTTTTTTACTTTCATGATCTATATTAAAAAGATGAAACCTTCAGCTGCTTCCTTCACGGTGCTACGATTTTTTATTCTATGGATCTTGACACTTTGTAGTTATGTTTACATTGCTTTAAAGACAAATATAGGAACGACATACATATTCCTTTAGCAAATATTTGCATTCTTATCTCCGAACTGCCTACGTCGTATCAGTAAGCTTACTGTTCTCTTGTAAAGACAATTTTTCATGCTAGAGCGAAGTACATACAAAGCTGAAAAGAACTTTTACTCTGTAAAAAACATTTCATGCTCGGTACAGTCAAGTACAAACATCATCTATTTGCTTTGGGTTAAACACATTCCGTAAATGTTGAAAGGAAGGCAAGCCTTCAAAATTGATGAACTTGACATTGTGTAAGAAATATATATTTCCAGATAATTTTTTTTTAAATTTCGCGAGAAGGAAACACTAAATATTTTTTTAAAAAATCAAAATAAGTGAAAGCAAAACGATTGATTTTCATTCACGAATAATTATAAATTAATGGGGTACAAACAACTGGTGAATGAATTCAAATAGAGTGGAGTAATGCCCACACCTGTCCCAAAGGAACGAAATCTTATCTACATTTACAAGCAATTACCGATGATGAATGGTGAATGCGTGTGCAATTTCTTCTAGCACTGGCTTCAAATTCGCACTTACGGTGCCCCGGTATCAGATAACTACCAACTCAAGGAATACAAATTGAAGTTTTATTCATCTCGACGCAACAGCAGTGAGTTCATCGTTTTCTATTATAAGGGACAGCCTCTCGTTGTCAGTATATTTATACTGAGAGCCTGTCATACTCATCTGAAATTCTAATGAATGCATCACGATTGAAGACACGACATGAACAATGCTAACGAAGTGGGCATGAGCAACGCATGTAAGAAGGGATAAGGAGTAAATTCGTAGAATATCTACAGCTTAATAATAATGTAATACAAAATACGACAAGAATTTTAAGGAGAGTTGGTTCACATTTGCTCATGTCATTTATTGTTAGACACCAACCTTTTTCGTTCGGCAGAATCGTGGCAATTTCTAACCCGCTCACCGCGTAAACAAGTAAATTGGCACTATCCTACGATTGAACATTATTCTAAAGCTACTATGCATCGAATCTTCTTTGTCTCTTGCCCTTGGTAATGTCTACCGTATATCAAAACAACCAATGGCCTCTATAAATTAACTCGTACTTAAATGGTAATAATTTAACAACTATTTAACTTGGATTCTTCTAAGTACATTAATGCATGTATATACTTTCACCTGTCATCGCTTATTTACACTTTCTTTAAAAACTCCTGTTATTTTTCTATAAAAATCTATTCTAAACTCACNAACTCACGATAACTTATAGCCAAACAAGAGATGTCAGCTTTCAACATTTACTCTCGCGATCTAACTGCAAGCTGCATATTTTATAATAAATGATCATCCATGTGTTGAGTGTGCGAGTGTTGACATGACAGATTTGATTATACCAATTATCACTATCACATATCATCAATTTATTATAAATCACTTCTCCTTCACGTACATTAAAAATTACAACTAAGAAATTGACGGGGATTGGACAGAATCCACTATATAATTAACTGCACGATCGTTAAAGTAAATACACGATTATTCAAATCCAGATACCCATATTATTTTTGTATACAATTGCATTCAATTTTTATACATTTTGCTGAATCAGAGAGTAATAATTTCCCTCTTACATTACCTACTGCTTAGTGAGTGAGCTTTCTGTGTACTCATTTTGCAATCAAGTGTCTACGCCCATAAATGATGATGATATGCTCTGCCTATTTACTCAAACACACATCTTTATAGAAAGCCTTAAAAGTTTCTTTCAAATCCTCTCGCATTGACTCGTCTTCTTGCACTTTATTGAAATTGTCTGCCACATTCAACTGAACACTCAGCCAGGCCAATACACAGTGCACGCAAAGAGAGCCATCTGATATTGAATGAAAGGACGCATGACAAGTCTTCTCATGAGCATCAACATCTATGTATGATATCTCAATCTGAACCACTCAAGACGTTCGTGAGGAAAAAATTCATTTAACCCATTAAAGAAAAACACTAACAGTAAGTAGCCCGCGGCAAAAAGGTTTATGAACACACTAAAGGTCTACATCAGCAACTCCTTCCAAAACACTGTGCAAGTATTACTATCATTTTATTAATAGTTTCTTTCAAACTTGGAGAGACAAAGTTAGCCACACAAGTCTCGCGTCTTTTCTTAATAGGTGTGCCTGTAGACGCCTCGTCTTATCTTAAGCCACTTCATTCATCGTTTTATCACTTCATCATGTCTTTCTCGTCGGAGGTCTCCTTCAATACACTCTCTGTAGCTTACACGTTTTCGTTCGAGTGCATTTATTTCCTTTACTCTTTTGAACCCCAATTTCACCGTGAGATACACTCTCTTGACAATTTTTTCCCCAAACAACATTACCTTGTCTGGTTTGTGTATGTGTGTGTGTGTGTGCGTTTAGTTTATTCTCTCCCCTATGGTTGCAAGACTCCGTCTCCTTAGTAGTTTGCAGGGTACACTACAAAACTGACTAGTTGACTTAACGTGGCTAACTATTCCAAAGGGAGACAAAGTTCTTTTTCCATTCCTCTCAATCGATACTGTCATTATGCGGTTCAACTCTCTCAGAAACCCAGCACCACAATCTACATTGCAATTATGATGCTATATATATATAACGAGTAGTTCTAAATCAACATTGACTGCGCGCTCGGTGAAAGCCACAAAAAATACTTTTCCTGGCTCTCCATTAGTTCTATTAGTACTGTTGAAGAGATCAAATTAAATCTTGCTTTCCCTCTTTCCTCTTGTGTATACTCAGCTCTGCCGCTCTATCGTACCGGAATTGCGCGTACTGGTAGTTTCTCCCTTTCGTACTTTCTTACTTTAATTTACCACTTTTTTTTTATCCCAGGGTGATGGCAAATAATCAACCCATCACGTTTCAATGCTAGAAAACGCTCTCAGGTTTTACGATTGAATTTCCACGAAAAACAAGATAGCATTATCATTCTAAGCTTTGCATTAATCCACAATGTGATTCAATATTAATTTTGAAACCTGATCGCAAAAATATAAACCCGCGCTACCAATTTCAACGAGTGGTATTTCTCTGGCTGATTTCAGATTTCCAGATACCCTGTACTGTGAAGATAGGAGTAATAAATAAAAGAATACTTACAGTGAACGCTAAGAAGAGCACTGGCACTAACACTGCCAAGATCATTACTTGCTTGGCAAAAGTACAACCCCTCATCTTCCTGACGAGTGTCCTTAATTCTCAATCCACCTTCGATTCTTTCAGCTCGACCGTTTGGCATTCCGCTGTTCAAACAAAATAATTGTCATGTTAACTCGGCTACTATTTCTCACTTACCATTTCCGAGAAACTAATCAGTAGGTAATTAATATAGAAGCTGTAATAAATCCGATTAAGTTCTAAATACGATTCTAATGGTATGATGTGTTTGTACACCGAATCAAAACTAAACATTGCCGTTATTAGGAAATAATGACGATTTATTTGTAATAAGATCTGTAGTCTGTAAGCTTCACTTACACATTTTCTCTGAACCAGTTAATTTCGGGCTCAGGTAAAGCTCGAACATCACAAAAAAACGTGGCAGTATCTCCCACAAGCACGGTTACATCCTCCGGCTCCTTGGTGAAGTACGGTTTCTCTGTAAAAGAATATGGCACATTTCACCTCTGTCGCTTGTCTTACATGCGGCACACAGCTCTTAACTTGCTCTCAGAAATATAAAAGTACTCCATATTCCAACTATTCCAATACTGTGTATAAAAAGCTGGAAAAAATATTTTCCCTACCACTTTTCCATATTTCCTTTTCTACTTTATTTCCGTAATACCACTAAGAGCTATGGAGTACACACAGAAAAGTCCCCCTACTGTACATACTCTGCTCAAGTCTACGTCACCCGCGCCTTCGTTTGCTCTCTTGCACTTTAATGTGCGTGCCGCATAGTCAATAGTCAAAGAGAGTGTCATGACTCTGCCGACATCCCATTACAATAAAAAAAAAGTCAGAGTGAGCGGACCGACAGACCCAACGGCAATATGAATGAAATGACCCAGCTGAATTCTTCCGCATGACGGCTAATATTTAATGGCCAAAAAGAAGGGTTTTAAATTGAAATGCCATCCATAGACTGGCGCTGGAGAGCTTAGACTTGTTCTGGTTCTGACTTTTCTCATGTCGTACTTTCCATACTCAACGACCTACTCAAAAACAGTCTTCAAACCAACATTATACTGTTACTCATTTACTTCTATTTATAGATTCAGTGAACAAAAATAAATTATTCAAAAAGTCGTAATCGTGAAGGAAATTATTTATGAAGGATAAGGTAGCAAATAATGCCACTGTATTAAAAGAAAATATTGTACCTAATGAAATTACGCGATTTTCTAACACGATAATATGATTGTTCCTTTAAAGAAATCCTTGGACGAAAACAGACGTGTTTCCTTGAACGTAGGTATACTTATAATGTAACAGTCTGCCGGTTTTTACAATGATAAATGGTAGATCGGTGCTTGGCTCTCCTTTTGGAGTATAAAAGCTCTCACATGCTCAATATTCTATATTCTGAACTAGAAGCTATCAAAATCAATACCGTTAGCTTTATTTGGCGGAACATACTGCTCATACATTACTTCTACAATAGATAATAATATGACAAGCATGAGGGTTTACACCGAAAGTTATTTGGGAAATCTATTGATCTGTGAACTTCTTCGCTTTAAGAACCTTTGTGCAGCAAGAGAGAGAGTGTGTGTACTCAAGAGCTCCTTCAAATCGAACATAATCATGTCATAAAGCACATATATGAATTCTGCAATGAGATGAAATAATAACAATGAAACTTACGGTGAACGGTAAGAGAGACCTCCGGCGTGGTTCTCGTTCCAGCAATATTTATTGCAAGACATTGGTATCGGCCAGCATCTGTTGCCCGAACGTCCTTTATGATCAGATTGCCTCCATCAGCACTTTGCAAACGACTGCTGTAAGAGTGATCATACACAGAGGCTATAATATTATTAAGTCGGCGAGACACATCCAATATTATTAGAGACAGACAACAAGTTCCTTCTGGTTTCACTGTAGTGCTGGGAAAAAGATGATCTTTAGTCATCAAGTCAACTTGACCACCTCATTAAATCCGCACCAAAAGCTTTACGTCTCTCTCTCCCTTGTATTTTGAGAAGTTTGCCATGAGCACATTTAGAGAAAAGTTTCATACATTGCCATATCATGTCATACCAGAATTTCCATTATAGAAGTCTTAGAAGTATACAGGAAACTTTCTACAAGAAACTTGATTTTCTACATAACTTGAGGAGAGACGTCTTTGACTTCCATTTAGTTCTACCAGAAAAGAATTGACTCTTTAATCTTAGCAATGCAATGTCACAGACTCCACTGCTTACCTGGGAAGACGAGTGTCCAAACTTTGAGAATTTTTGTGCCATAAAATCTGGGGGTCAGGAGATCCCCTGGGGGGTTGGCATCGTAAAATTGCTGTTTCTCCGATAAGAATTTTTGTGTTCTGAGGAATAGCCCGGAAATCATCTCGGATCACTAGAAAGATCAACAAAACAAATTACATGTTAAGAGGGTAACGATATATGGATAAAAATTGTTTAGTCTTAATCTGTCCGGTAAACTTCCATCCGTCAACTCAAATTAATTGCGTATTGTTGCAGACAGCAACTTTCTTGTCTGTCTTATCGTCCAACAGAATAATAATGAACCATTTCGTATCTATCTCCCTCCCAGATCTCACATTCAGTTTCACTTTTACTTTGCTCGAATTTTAGCATTATCCTATAATTTCTATAATCACTCGTATCTGTGCACCTAATCTGATCACATCACAACTGTTGTTATTAAATTCATTGTTGTAGGCATGGTACATTCCGTTTAGAAATTAATTTGAGCAAAAAATGAATCAATTGTAATGAATAATGAAACTGGCTTCGATGACGCCAAGCGTTACAGATAGCAACAAAAGTGTTCTAATGTTCTCTAATAAATACTCCAACATGTCATGTGTACATATTTTAAACCAACTACTATATAGCATACACTATGATCCCAGATGCACTCCACACATTACTTTTCACTACGAGAAGTGACAGGCACAATGTTAAAACGTATACATATGTATTTAATCAATTATGGTGGATGTACCAGTACGAGGGCATGCAGAATGTATATAGCCACGGCTGCACGTATTTATGTGTGTTCTCAGTTCTAATAGTGCATTGTATGTGGGGCGAACACCTGATATCGTATTACAACTAAATTATACCAATTATAACATATCGAGTCCCCTTTTTCATTATTGTACAGAGCGAACATTGTATTTTAGACATTGTATTGTTAGGAATGAGACCCTTCATGTTAGTACGAAGAGTAGAAAACAAAACCTGCCAAGGGCACGCACACACAACAACCAGAGCTCACTCTTTACCCGAGAACTCAACCCATCCACTTTTTCCAGAGTGAACTTGACCCCTTGCTTGATATGATGAGTGAGTCAGACAACAAAAGTGTCGGACCCTACACATTCTGTAGCCAGAGCTTCACTTCAATTCTAACCATGCCTGCCTCGTCCTGAATTCTAAAGTGCATACCTGACCAGCTTTTCAAATTCAAGTCCTGTACGTCCCTCTCACATTCGTTCGGTCGTTCTTTCTTCATGAAAGCCCTTTACAACAAAACACTACATATAAAATAGAAGTGGAGAGTGTATAGTATTTGGAGGCTAGCTAGACTGCACTGCTGTTACTGCAATAAGCCTCATATGACGATCATCGAATTGCTTATCTCCCCTACTCTCAAAATACATGTCCCTACTTTACAATGTGAACTGTACATCAGGGTCGTGCAATGCCATGGCGCAAGTTCACTTCATAAACAATAAATATCCATAAAATGATGTGTGAATCGCATAGTTATGTTTTTACGATAACTTCTCACTTCATATTTCTAGCTGGTGTTGTGTCTCAACTTTGAAACCCATCCATCTTTCCTCTCTCTGACCCAGCTCTTCCGTCCAACAACTCTTAAACACGAGAACACGAAATATATTTTAAAATATTACCTACATTCATAACATTACTCACCATTTACTTTGACAGAATCTATTCTTTTTTACTCTACAAACGAGATAAAAAACACCTGGATGTTGGAATCTGTGATGAAGGCTGAAACACTGTGCACGATGTTAGACAACTAATAGCTCAAAGCTACCGATACATCGTCTGTTCTCTTCAAAATTATGCTGTCAAATATAATGTGTGCTACTCTTAATATTACGCATGGACAAAGTGTGAAGGCCTTTAAATATTTAATATAATTCGTACTCACTACTTGACAGCCTAATACCTCTCGCAAATGCGCTTCACTTCAAATGTATTAAGTACATACATCACAAGTACCGAGTGAGTAAACACGAAAAGGTAATCCCAGTGAGATACCATCCGGCTTATTCAAATGTTATTACAATGTAGTAGTACCAAAAGTTAACATCTGTACTCGGAGTGAATACGAAACGTTTAATTTTGTACTCTTCTAAAGGTCGACATTAATAATAATAGAGGAATGCAAATAATGAATCACAAAATATAATTAGACAGAATGTAGAACTGTTTGCACAAAACTTTAGCGAACGAGACTCCTCAAAGCTACTCGTCAGTTCATAAATAATAATGCCAAGAACAAATAGTAGTAAAGTGTACATTGTTCTGAAATTTGTGAGATTGGATTTTGGAATGAGGTAGGTTACGTAATACTTGTAATTGCGAATCGTTCATTAACTGCTGTGGTAGAGTAGCAGCCGAGCAGCCCTAATAGAAGAAGCAGATGTACGATAAACCTACATTTTGTATGTAGTTTCACATTCAGACTTATTATTGTAGCATATAATTTCGTCTCAGCTGTGTTCGGTTTGTCATGTGTTCGTACGCGTATGTAAGCATAGTGTGGAAGCACTAATGCAGTAAACCGTTGCCGAGATTTACAGCGTTGACAGTACATGAAAAGTTTAATACGGTTTAAGCAGTTTAAAGAAAGTGGATGCATAGGTATGAGTAAGCAGCTTGGCATTCTGTGGGCATACGGTAAACCGTCTCAAATCTCTTCCTTTCCTTTTCTTTCACTCTCATTGTCAATGAGTCCATTCATGATGACTAGGGTATTCATTCATAGTGTTCCTTTCTGCTTTGGGGAGCACACAAATTCAGAGTTTCCCATTCTCACCGGTTCTCAATAGTAGAATTCATTACGTGAATTCAGTTCAACACAAATTTAGCTTCGTTTGGGATGCTTCACTTTATTCTTCAAACAGATTCAATGGTTGCTTCTGCTCAATTTCCGGTCTGGTAAAACATGTGTGGAACAAATTTTACGGCAAACAGAACTAGAGACAAAAACTTGGAGGAATTTAGTTTCCAGAGAGCAACCCACGCCGCAAACATTGCAATACAATGCAATATAGAGTGGTAATGTGTACGTATTTGTAAAAACAAGAACATGACATGACAGCAAAGAAAGCACTGAGCTGAAACTGGAAAGAAGACCTGACGCTTTCATCTTCGATTTCATATTGCAAGTAGTCATCGTTAAAGTAAGTAGAGTAATAGTTACCAGCTTTATGCAATGGGCTGTATGCTGCATGCCAAGAATCTTTAGGCTTTCCGTGAATTCTTTAACGCAGGAGACTGAGTAAGAGGAAGGATTGAAATCTCACCCCATGTATCACACAGACTCCCAGTCACATACTTTGCTCATTTAGACACGTTCTCATATATTTTGGCGGAGTCGTGATTTTTTCCACAGTTTAACGTTGTTTTTTAAACCGAAATTACCATTTGCTTGTACAACCAAATGAGGAAGTAGGTTCCTCCAAAACGATGTACTTTGACAGCTTGTATTATGACTTCTGTTTCATATTAAGGATAAAACCTAAACTATTTTTGCAAAAAATGCAACAATTTTTCATAGGATTTCTGCATTTTCCTTGTTTCCACACTCTGACATTCTATTTTTATAGAAATTAAAAAATGAGAAAAGTACGTCTGCCATTTGTGAAAGTCAGATTCGCAGGTACATACATTTACACTGAGGAAGATTTCAACACATTTACAAGTACAGTAAATACATCTTTGTACAGAATTGCACAAAATCGGAAGAACATAAAAATGTCCGCAAATAGAAGTCAGTATTACTTGCATCAGTAAATATTACACACGAAGAGATAGGCATCTCACACTACACTGGTATAATTTTGAGCATGCAGCAACTTATTGAAAAGCCTTAGTCAGCTTGTTTGACTCCCCGAGCGGAGAATAGATTTCGATTCTCCTTATTCTTTCAGTTGGCGCAATAAAGCGTAAACTGGCTCATATCTAAAACTGAAACTACACCACCCTCAAGGAAACAAACCATGTAGTGCATATCAGACGAGCTAGTAAACGTGAACTTCACTAAAGTCACTAAGATGTACGAGTATCTATATGCACATATTGAACATAATAATCCTGAAGGAAACTTGGAAACACAAAACTTTAAAGCATCCAGGGGTCTGAACGTATATAGATACTGCAGTACATACATCAGTGCATCCTCCACTGAATCTGCAAACACACTCCTATGCATATCTCTGTACGGTATTTGTGCCTAATAGTAGAAAACAAAACATTACACATGTAGTTAGTAGTAGTATCGTCTTCTGTACGTAGTAAACGTACAGAAGGAGTATGTATATGCAGGCGCCACAAGTCTTAGCTTAAATCTTAGGGATGATGAAAGGGAGAAGTATAAGAAACGAAGAAACGAGAAAAGTCCATGTTTCTTAGCACTCAACTCATCATTACAGCTTGATGCTTTCGGGTTTATTTTAGGGAGTTAAGTCTTCCCCAAGGATTAACAGTTTATGCGTACGACCACCAACAAGACTGATTTTCCTACACAAAGAGACAGATAGTGCATTACCAATATAGACATAAAAGCAGTCACAACAATCGAGCCGAATCATCACATTAGCTTCAACTCACTTCTGCTCAGCTAATTCAACTTAACAGTATCTCTGTCGCCGTCAAAATCAACCAGCCGTCAGTTCACACCGACATCAACTCCAAAGATTTACTTTATTTTACGATTAGTTTACGGTTTCGAAGAACAAACTCTGAGTAAACTGGAGATGAATGACATTAAGAGATGTGAGTGTGTGTGCTGCAGAGTTGGAATTGAATTTATACAGTTGTTGTGTCGTATAAGCCCATTTGTATTATCATATCAGTCGCAGACTTATCTTACGACAACAGTGAAATGACAGCTGAATGAACTAGGTAGATGAGATGAGACAGACAGACAACATTTAGACAGCCAGCCACATATATGCACACATTTCCATCCTCTGCAAACTCTGCTATGCTTTTAAATATACAGAAAGACTGAAATTCTCAATCTTCCGTTCAAAATATTAGGATAAAAGTGTGTATTCCTTTTTTAACTGTGTACCACTAATACCTCACAAACAGATAAGCTTAGTATGCATAATAATAAGCAGTTACTTCTTCAATATTCATGTACTATATTTCATCAAAGAATTCTAACCTCAAAGGAAATAACTGAAATTTTTACTTAATATTTTACAATGATTAATGGTACAGAAAACCATTAAGTTGACAGCTTGTATTATATGGTCTCTTTACAATGCTATGGTTAAGAGTTGACTGAAGTATTTTTACTGCATTTTTATATATAAATAGGTTGAAAATTGTATGCGGGTTAACGTGTGTGTACTACAAATAATGGTAGCCTTAAGAAAAGAATACCAATGCTAGCATTTGCATTTAATTTCAGATGTTCACAATACCAGTAATATCTGTGGCGAAGCAGCGAAGGCTTTTTTTGGTCAGAGTCACAGGGTGACTGTCAAATGTGACAGGATGAAGACACGCGTTGTTGGACATGAGAAAATCATTGGAAAAGAAATTCAACCGGCTAGACTTGACAATGACAACTTCAAACGCAGAATCAACGATAATTCATTCTTCCTACGCAAGAGAGATAACAGTGGATAGAGGTAGTAGGTAGATTTACCAACTTTTCACCGTCCCTCATGTCAGTCGACGTGATGCTGTTTCTTTCTCGCCGTGTTTTTATGCGAGCATCGCATCGTAGGAGGGAATCATACGCTTCCAAGGAGGTGGTGAATAAAGTAATAAATTTGTACGTACTTTTCTAATGTGATGTGTTCTTTGTACATGATTTGTACAATCTCGTATAACTTACACTACAGCAAAAGTTGGAAGTGATAAAGGAGTTTTTTTTTGTCTTGCAGAGCACACACCTACTTGCTATGAGCTTTTATCTGCAGTCATTTTCCAGCCCACAAACACATGAAAAGTTTGCCCAGTGTACTTTTACCCAAACAGATCGTATTTAGTGGCGCTAAATCATTTCGTAATATAGAGAATAAATCTAGGAAGCAATCGTCAGACAGAATTCAGCTGCGCAATCATGTCATATTATGACAGGCGAAAACGTAAGTATATTTTCAATCGCACAATTAGTAGATGAAGAAATACAATTTTTGCATGTAGGCATTTGTTAAAAGGCTTTTACTTGCGGCTTTAGTGCTGCTGCGTAAAAAATAACTCACTGTTCCTGTTGTGTTGGCAATGTCAGGGGAAGATTCTGAATGAATGAGAGAATTTATGTATGGACAAATTCATTCTGCTTCTTGTACCAAGTATGCTTTTGGCTACCATAAAATTTATGCACAAACTCAAACTAGTTGGCATACACCACGTATGCACTACCACTACCACTTAACATCAAACACAAGTCGATCTGACTGTTTTCTGGTGGTGGGCTGCTGCATGACTTATAATATAAAAATGATCTTATTCAATATGCGCTGCATTAGAAATATACGATTCGCTTCGCTCGTTGTTGCTATCGCACTTCATAAGGCAATTAAATGCTCGGCAGCGCATCTTTTTTAAAAGCGATGAAATTTTCTTATTAACATCCATCTGGAAGATTTCCATCCAAGATTTATGCAACCAAAGCAGCTTTCGACTCTCTCAACTCACAACTCTCAATACCTACTACTTAAGACGAACCTGCTGGCATAATAAATGAAGCAAAGTTCATTTTCCGGCTGAGAAATCAAGTTTCCAACAAAACTTATAATAATAGTGGAAAGCAGAATGAGATTTAACTGTGAACTGCCTTGCTTAGAGCATATACCACCACTCTACTACGTATACCAATAGTATTGGCCATGTTGACTTGAAACAAATCAACTGGCTCTCTCCGCTAGCATAGGCATCTTTAAATCTCTTCGTGAACTCTGGCATTATGTATTGACTGCTAAGCAGAGAATATTTTCTTCCGAAAAAACCTGATGATTAGATTTTAGCAAAAAGCAACCAATTTTTAGTAAGCGCTGCCTTGCTCCGTTATTATCTCCACGCTACGGTAAAGCATATGGCATTAATAGAGAAATCTCACAGGGTGTATTTCAGGTATAAACACGATATGAGAAAAGTAATGACATCGAGTCAACATGTAGTTTTAATCATGTGCGTGCACAAAGCACAGTGCCGTACCACATTCAATCTATCAGCATTCATTAAGTTCCCTCTATTCATGAGCCAATGATACGAAGAAAAATATGAATTGGTATATACATAGTGCGTATATCTATACTTTTGTATTGTAGAAGTAACCCTACACTTTTCCCTATAAATACCCTTGTACTTACATTATAAATATAGGTATACTATAAATATGAAATCAAGTAAGTACATTACTATATTTACAACTTTATAGTGTTGAACACATCTCAGAGCGAAAGCTTGTTAACAATGCGGAAGAAAAGAAAGGTGTTGGCCATTGTATGAGTGAAACAGAAGAAAACAAGGCGGATATACACGTCTGTGGGGCTCAATAATGAATCTTTTTATGTATAGCACTCGCCTAGGGACTCTGCCATTATATAAAACCTTTATATACGTATGGCTAGTGAACAAGAACCATTACGCACTCTACGAGCACATCCAATTCTGTGCTAAGGCTGTTGGAATATTACTTTTACAAGCCCGTAATAACTTTGCTGTGCTGACAGTTGAAAAAGTATAAAATTTATGGAGCAGCGCACGTGTCGCTTTTAATTTTGGAAATTATATATGGATGCTTTGGATGGGGTTGCCACTTGCCGTTACTCGAACCCTCCCGCTCCCGCCTACTCTCACCGGTTCACAACACATCAACCTCTCCAAGTTATTTGGTTTTTTCTTCGGTTTTATAGACGACAATACTTTTATATGCATGACATTACTCACAAGGTAAGAAATGAGATTAGAGACATGCTTCAGATGTGTACACACATCTGTACTACAGAGTAATCTTAAGAATTTATGAGCTTTGTTGTGGTCTCAGTGCTTTCAAAAACCTAATAAAATAACAACATGTGTTTGCGAAAGATACCGTCTACATTTCATTTCTTGATTTCGAAAGACTCGCTCTACATTCAAAGAATTCTTTATATGAATGTCGCTTTGTTACCATAAACACAAAAGGGAATGCAAAAAGCTACGAATGAAATCGCTAAGTAGTATGCAGCAGAAGTACTGTGTATTTAGGTATTAGAATTCCTTTCATACCTGATTTCCGTTTTCGAAAGAAGATAAGACTTGTGCGTACATAATTCTATTAAATCAGTTGACGATCCGCCCTAACCCGCATCATAGGAATTCCTTATCATTTTTAGTTGACATTCCTACTCCTTTCCAGAGATTATTCAGTAGTTCACATGCAAAATCAAAAAAGAATCATTCAGCAGGTCGCAATATATCCGTGATCCCTGAAAGTCATGCTTAGCAGATAAAACGCGGAAGACAATTCCTATTAGGTATAAGTGATATGTGAAGATGCTACGAGATTTCAACCTCGTCACAGATATTGGGTATAATAAAGTACCATTGTAACTACGCAGCTTCACGAACACTACACATGTTCAAATAGCCTACTGAATACGTTTGAAAGGTTATATTGTAGTGTCTGCGTGTTTAATGCCCCTTTTAAGTAGAGAGCATAGGGTTATATATCGTGACCGAAAGCGAAACCTGGCCAGGTATAAATCCAATACTCCTTAGTTGCACATGAAAGAGTCTTACTAATGCCAAGTAGAAGTCGGCAACATTATCAACTCGTTGGTTTACGATCTTATGTAAGGTAACTAACCCTATTCATGTCATATCATCTGCAACCGCTATGTATTTTACCTTAGTTGGTAGTATTACTTTGCTACATGTAAGTATTACGACAGCATTGAAACTTCTCGACTTACAAACTCACAAAGGCAATTCAATGGCCAAATTTCACGCAGTCTGACTCAGAACTCGATGAAGTTCTCTGACAAGCTCCTGTAGCTTCCAGTCACTCAAATCAACTCGCTTCCCTAAATAAATTAAATAAGTCGGAACGAGCCAAGCAAAAGGAGTCCTTAACAGATCAATTCTTCAAATGATACCACAGCTGCTATTTCATGTCACAATCAGGAGAACAGAATAACAACACAATGTTTGTGGGATCGAAGTCGTTTTCTTTTCATACGAATTCAGTTGAGTCGAATCTAATAAAATAATCTCTACAATTTCCAAATCAAATTCACTTGTTCCAAAACTGAATCGATAATGTTAGCAATACAAGTAACTCGACTTCCTTTTCGCAAGTACTTTGCAGAATTGAATTTCTTACCATGCAAATCAAACCACGTAATGTTTATATCTGTAAATTGTCAATTGAATGCTTTGTAAAAAAAAGTCTTGAGCAACTCATGATCGTTTTCAAATTTGCAGTCTTCCATATAATAATATGTATGCATAAGGCACGCAGCACTATCAAAATATTTAATGCATCCGACGAGACGTTTACATTACTACAGAAATCAAAACATTCAAATGCGAACGAACGTTTCCTACGACATGCTTACTTTGGCAGCGTTTTTCTAGAATAAGGAAAATCGAATGGAAGAAAGAATATTTGGTTTATATCACAATAAATTATAATGCAACAATACTTTACATTTTATAGCCTGCCTCGAGTGAATCGTGACTTTATTACCTTCGCATGTGTCCAATGAATTTCAATAACATTCTATCTCCTTTGCCTACTTAAGTTTACCAACTAACTCTTAAAGTCAGCGAGGAAAATTGAAATGTACAAAGTTAAGAAATAACTATCTATTTTACACAATACTACCAGCAAATGACGAATATACATAAAAATATACATATATATCTATTATCTGTGCAGTAGTACATAGCATCTATATGTTTTATATGGATTTCTGTAATGTGCTTTTAACGTGGGCGCATTGAGAAAAGATTCTGTAGCGGTAAGGATAGAGAAGGAACAATCTTGTTAAGTTGGAGTATGCACGTGAAGTGATATGATGAGATGTGATGTGATGGATAAGAGATAAGACTCGAGCAGCAATGTCATGTAACCAAGGAGAGAGAGATAGACGAAAGAAGAAATCGACTGGAAAAGAAAATTACCGGAGAGCAGTGCAGTCAGCCAGCCACTTCGACTTCTTCCCTACAACATGTACAGATAGTGTATCTATGGAAATTTGTTCCACAGTTGCTTCGAATTGAAAGAGTAAGTGAATCAATTCCTTTCTACCTTGCATGGAAATCATTCGACTCCCAAAATGTATACAGGGTTACTACTAGTTGAAGTTAAACTGAGGAATACGGAGCGGAATATCTACTCGAGTGTAGTAAGTACGTATTATGCCATTTCCAAGGAACTAAAACTACGTATGTACCAGTTAATACATTACTTATGTTCGGATCGAAGCTTCACATCACTGTAGTCACTCAATGTACGAGAACCCCCGCAGTAAATCATCTCTCGAAGTATTAAACATGTGCTGCTGCCTCTTTACCGTGCAGTAGCTTTGCAAACTTCTACCTATCCCTACTTTCAGTGTTAGCATTTTAACGGAACTTTCCTACGTACGAGCACGAACCGCTACTGCACAGTATGTTCCTAAAAGAAGACTGATCAAGTTACAGGATCAATAATTTCTCATTTTGACATTTTTTCCCAGAGCCTGACTCCTCTTTGTATGTTTATGTTCGCCCAAGTAACTTGGATGACTGCTATCTGCTGCTGCTGCTACGAGTTGACTTCCTACGCTTCCAACTTACGCAAGAATCGACACAGAGCCAATGGAAACTTAGCTCTATGCCCACGCTCTTATTGCATTACACTTTATTATTATTATTTTCTAGGATAGTGATACCCGCTGAATATCGTTAGCGGGATGACTTTTTGAGCTTTACAGGGCTTCGGCATCCTCTTATAACACTATCATAGTTTAAAGCCAACATTTGTTTACCTTCCTATCTACCTGAGTGAAATTGTATCTCTCGTATAGTTCACTCGTTATATAAAGTGTTAGGTAGATAGTAATAATATTTATGAGAGTTTGGTGGTAGGTTTTGATCTATACGACACTATCTTTTGAAGGCTTTCTCATTGCTGTGTAAAATTTCCTCTGAAGCATTTTTGTAGCTTTCCTGTAGGCGCACACGTTATCTCTCCAGAGAACGTAGAAAAATCTTTGTCCTCGTTAGCATAACGTAAAAACAGTTAGATAAGTGTATACACAATTTCCACTCTATAATGGATATTCGAGATATTTATTTAACGTGCATAGGTACTTTTACTTGATAGACAACTTCCTATTCTCCACTTTGTAAAACGACAAAGTGAAGTGTCTTGCTTTTAACGTTTGTATTTGAGGTCATCGTTCCTTCATTTTTTATCCATCAGTTAGTTTTGTGATACCATTTTCCGAGTCTCCGTATCTATCAGTTATTTATTACAGTTCATCAATCTTGGAGTCACTAGCTTGCCAGGTAGGTTCTTACCTTCCCATGAGTCTATTTTGCTACAGAATATTCTGTACATTTGATACTTTGATTTTTAACTAAAACTGGAAAAATGTGATAGCATGGTAGGTCATTATTCATACAAATCGTCTATAATATAAAATGTCACTACATGTACGACGTACAAGCACGTATAAGCATTACTAGAGCGGGCTTACAGAATCCCTTAAAGATTTATGTGAAGCCATTCTGGGTACTTGG
>JABASC010000377.1:0-43364 GCA_019776185.1 Plutomurus gul
GGGCGCTACGCCTCTGTGTGCTTGCGTTTTTGCAAACTTTTAGTTACAACAGTCGTTCTGCTTTCTCCTGCATTACCAACTTTGCAAGAAAATTCGATTACACCATAATGTGCATCATGAGACTGGAGACAGTTCATTGCATTCAGCTGTACCAGCAATCAGCAACTAGTGTGTAGAGATGGGGACAACCAGCTGCAGTAATATGCCATACAGCTATGTAGCAGTAGGATGAAATGAGTGTTTCTTACTCTTGCGTTCCATTTCAGTGATGAGGACATTTGCCATTTCAGTTTCAAAGGTGACGAAACTCTAGGTTCAAATCTTGTCCATTCTATTCTTGTCATATCTAAAGTTTCTGAAGACGACTTTCTCTGCGACCATTTCCACTCTCTATCTACAATCTTTCATTTTTTCCTCCCTTTTTACGTAACTTGCCTTACTTAAACCTAAGTTTTTTGAGAAAAAAAATCTGCCCTATTATACCAAAAGATATTTATCAAGATATATTTCAAGATTTCAGACAACATCATTTTATATAGGTAGATAAAATTATACTTTGACAAATGTAAATAGAGAAAGGAATAGAGATTTGTATTGTGTGACTGTTTTTAGTATCTAACAAGACACAAAAAATTTGGCAGTCAATTTCCTTCATATAAAAATAAACAAAGATTCACCAAAAAGCAGTTCTTAGATCAGTACCTTTTTTAAATTTAAAAATAATATTTGTAATCTATCTCAATTGTTTTGCTTGTACATATATGTAGGTACATACCAGAAGGATTTAATATTGAATGTTTATGTATACATATATCAATATAACATGTATAGGTAAGTGTAAATACAAATTATTGTTTATCGTATTATTCAGTATAGAGAAAATCTTAAAATTTAAAGTGCCCAGTGCCCATTTATAATTTAGAAATCGAAATTATTGAGATTTATCACATACAATTTGCAATAAAGCTTTCCCTTCCGGATCTTCAGAAAAATCATTAAATAATGTAAAAACATATGAAGCTGTTGCATGAATGTTCTTGAAGCAATTATTTATTTGAGTTTACTAAAAACATTCTATCTGTAGAAATAACCAGATACGAATAGATTATATCTTTAAAATAAATACCACGACAAATTATGTGATCTTCAAAATGCAAAGGAACTTTAATAAATAGGTATATGCGTCTCTATTATACCGTCGGCTCAGGGAGAAGTTGTGCAATCCTTTTATGTAGAAAAGGTGCGTGCTGCTTCTATACCCAATATACGTTGCGTTAAAATGGTCCACTCTATACAATAAACAAATGCATTACTAAGGCTTCAGTCTAAGAGTTAAGGGAGAAGTTGTTCATACTCCTTGACTCCTTGTCTTGATAGGTTGAAAGTGACAGTAACATGACATGACGGCGCGTTCGCAACAGTACCTTCGCTTGACTGCTTCTGTTTTGTGTAAGTAGAGTGAAGTCTTCTAAATAATGTAAATGTGTTGGTTTTCGAAAGTCTGAGAGCCGGCTAGCTTTGCCGAAACCAGACTTGTTCTACAAATGAGAGAGACTAGAGTAAATTCAAGTCATATTACATCATCCTAAGTAATACATAGGCGAATGTGTAAGCACATAATTCCAAGTTGCTCAAAGGAAATAAGCTTGACACGCGTACTCCAATGAAGTTAACAACTAGACATGATGACATAATATTAATTTTTCAATTTCCTTACTTCTGATCTTCACTGTTCCGAATTTCATAACGAAAGCGAATGCATTAGAGCTAATAGCATATAAAATTGACACATTGATTTTTAGGTCAAATCAAACTGAATTTCCAGTCAGTGTTAGATGTTATTATCATACATGTACATTCTCATAAAATAATGTCTGCTTCACAATTTTACTGTAACACATTTTCCGATATTTTTTGCTCAGATTTAATAAAAGTGTTTCCCGGGCATATACAAATACATGTATTGCATAATTTGAGAACAACTGGATTAATTAAAGTTAAATTTTGCTCTAACGAAAAGAGCTATTTCTTTAATTTTTAGATAATTGATTTAATTGACTTCAATTTGACTGTGAAACAACTTTGGAGGGTGCGACACTGATTGTGAGAAACATTCTCAACAGCAAAATTGTATAATAAAATGTTGTTTTCTGTTGCTTACCGAGGTGTCTTCGGCTGTGCTTGTCATTGTACAGATATGTAATAATGCTATTTACCTTTTCAAATCATGTAGCATAAATTGTGTGACACTTTGTACAAAACTAATATAATGCTAAACTGCTAACTCAACATATTTCTTCATTTCTGTCAAACAGACGGACCCGTCTCGTTACTTATCCTATGTGCTGACTAAATAGTTTTTTCCTGGCTCGGCTCCTGCATCCTATAGAATAGCTGGCGGTCAACCGTAACTAGATTGTCAACTCTAACAGTAAAACTGCACAATGTCTCCGAAATTGACTCGTTGAATAGTGCAGATCCTTTAAGGTTTTAGACACGCTTACGAGGCTTGATCAAAAAGCTCTGAGAGATCTTCATAGAATATTTACATTGACTTTGCATGTACATAACCCTTACATTTCCCTCCGCTTTTTCTTGATGATAGCTATCAGTTTGCACATTCTTCACCTTTTGAAAGTATTTTACAAACAAGCCAATCGGTCCTAAAAAATCACAGCCACAACGGTATTGTTAGACAAATTTTTAATTGCTTTGAAATTCTTGGAAGCCATTCCAAGCCGTAGACCGTGTCTCGGTTTCAGGCTTAGATTTTTGTCTTACCTTCATTTTAAATGTACAAATAGCACATTAAAAATTTCTCAGAACTTTTGGATCAAACCTAGTATATGACGTCCGTTCCAGAACGAGGCCTGCTGCAACTTGTAAGAAATACCTAAATATAAAGCGACACATATTCTATGTTTAAATGAAATGCAAGTTCTTCGTCTAGATCTATGTATTCCGCGTACACTTGCCGGCTGACTAAATTCAGAGCATTAGGTGAAAAACACTAACCTATGCGCACATTACATTAGAGACATAGTGAGAGAATTAGTATACCCACCTATCTACCACCACATACTAAAGTAAGTAATTGGAATGCTTTTTTGGCAGTAGTCAAGTAAGTGACTTGGCGGTGAGATTCTTTTCCGCCCAGACCGGACCTACTGTTTGTATTAACTTGGCTTGACTTTTTAGTCTTTAGTTCTGTAAGACAAATATTTCAGCGTCTGCACAACCAAAGTACTAGTCACCCTTACACCTAACCTACTAAAATGGAGCTCGATTGATTTATATCAAGTTTTAGTTTACTGCTCACGCGATTTCATAATTATGATCATTTACGCAGAAACGGCCACGAAAACAAGAGACCAGACAGAACTCCACCGAAGTCAAGCCGTGCAATCAGAACCCGTCTCAAAGACTGCAAATGACTAGTAGCTGTGTACTATTTAGCTCAGACTGCCTGCTACTCGTTACACGTTGCTATTTACTACAGTATAAGTAGCTATGAACTATATATGTATGTATATAAATTTTGTGATGTGAGATCAGCCAAAATGATCCGAGACGATCAAAGTTCCTATGTACTTATTTTTGTAGGAGCACTCGAGTGTAAATCTTTGACTCTGTTTACATTTGGTCTCCCACTCTCTCTCTTTTTCTCCCTCACTCTCGAACTTAACTGGTAGAACTAGGATTGAATTTCGTTCCAGTAACTGTGCTGCTTTCCCTGCACACAATTCCATGTAGTGCTGGTGCTATAATTCACTCGGTTGGAAATATACTTTCTTGAGTGCTTCAAAGGGACTGGGAATGCATATGTATTACTATACTCAGTCAGACTTTCTAGCATTTATAATGCTAGATAGTGGAGGTTTTTGATGTTGGAAGTAATGAACTCGACATGATTTGGGTTAAAGGGAGAATAACATGGCACTTGAATACTCCACATAAATACATTGGGTATGTATGGAAGTGTGTACGTACAATAAAGTACCAAGTATTTACTTTCTCTCGGAGAAACTCACATACGTTCTTAAGTTTAGCACAATAACACGACGTGTATGCTTTTACTTAGCTATTTCTGACTATATTTACCATAAGTACGACCGATCGACATCATTGTTTCTCGATTTGTTAAAATAAACCCTTACTGCTCTACTAACTAAGGAAATGCCACTGTCGCCATTCTAAGAGGTCAAAAACACTATAAATACCATATTATGTAAAGAAGACTAGGCTACATCATCCTTTTTACTATGTATAGTAGTAGTATTTATTGCTACTGGCCAACAACCCTCACAATCACCCTTTATTACATCTGCATTGTTCGAGCCTCCACCCAAAGCTCTTTGCGAAATCAAAGATTAGAGTAAAGGCGCGAATGCGAAAGAAGTCCCTGAAGGTCTACAGCTAACAGAGTTTAAAATTTCGCACCCCTCGCCCTCGAACCATTTTCCCACTCCAGTGTGAAAATGGGAAATTAACGGGAAAATGAGAAAATATGGGCAAAATGAAACCTCAATCTAATCAACATCATCAATATGAGCCAAGCCAATGTTGAACCCTACAATGCAAACACGAATAATCAGCATTAAAATGTATCAACCATTTTGTAAGTCATTGATGCAATAAATAAGAATTTGTATTGAAATCAATAATTTTGGGAATACCTTGTACTTCTATTCAGAAAATATCCACGATGTATGAAATTTTGTAATAATTTGTATTGATGTAGTCTAAAATGTAAATTAATGGTTCTTACCGATATAGATTTGTATAGAATAATAGGTTACGGTAGAATTTTAAAAGTTTATGCAGAGTACAATGATAAACAATCAGATATCATTTTCCCACCAGGGAAATTTCCATTTTAAACCCTTATCAAGGTAAATAAGATAAGAAAA
This sequence comes from Plutomurus gul, assembly GCA_019776185.1. NCBI lineage: Eukaryota > Metazoa > Arthropoda > Collembola > Entomobryomorpha > Tomoceridae > Plutomurus > Plutomurus gul. The sequence goes on from JABASC010000377.1 coordinate 4,911, forward strand.
TTGCTGATTGAATTGCTACTTTTATTTTAGTTTCAATTAGTTGAGTAAATGCAATTTAAAAGAGTACAAGCATGATTGTCAGGCAGAGCACGCTCAACATTTAGGTGACTTACACTGGAAGTCACAACATTCATTGAAGCATTTAAAGTTCAAGCAGCTTAATTAGAAGTACATTTTCGTCGTAACATCCTCAAAACATTGGTGTTTGGTTCCTAGTCCAGAAAACTAAGTGGTCCTTCGAGAAGAAAGTTTAGTGGGTTTTTAAGAGACTTTGTATTGAGATTTAATTGAGAAGTAGGGGTTATATAGGCTGATTGGAAGCTGTTATTGCATCAGAGTTTTGCTTGCAAGTTTACTAGTCCATTGAGAGATTGAAAGTTCCGAAACATTCTCTATATGTGATTATGTTTTGGATCAATATTATGGAATACGATTATGGAACATGATTTAAGAAACGACACGATATTTGGTGACAGAACACTTATGGTGTCTGATATAATAGTATAATACTGTAGACAGAAAATTGCCACATTATTGTTCTGTAATATAAGAAGATTCTGAAATATGAGACGAATATTAAATTTAGCAAAAAAGGTTTAGATACCTAAATATTTAAGACTAAAGCAAACAATAAAATTTCTGTACTGACTGTTTTCTCCCATTGTTTCTGAATGTGTCTACACTTCCCTTATCGTTTGTAATTCTATATGTTTCAGTGTATTCTGCTTAATTACTGTAAAGGATTTCAAAATTTTCGCCTCTAGACAGACCCTATTCTGAATGATAAAGTGGAAGACGTGCAGACTCCGTAGCAAAATGCCTACATCATTCTTCGGTGCAAACAGAAACTTACTTTCAACTAGTGTCTTTGAACTTGGCGCTATCTTAGACTGGTATCGGGAGGAATCTACCTCCAACGCTTGTTAATGTGTCATATCCATATGCTCTTGAGAAAAACATGTTTATCACATCATGTTACAGTGCAGATACAAAGAAAAATTGTAAAAGTATACCTTTAAGAATGTGTATTAATGTTTAAATAGTTCGTCCTGTAAAATTACTTATTATTATGGTGCAAGCGAAACAAACCCATAAAAGAAATATGCACTTAAATAAATAGGTACCTAACTTATAGGTTTTAAATCAACAACGTTTAGTACGACAACGTAATAAGTATCATGTTAAAAAATAAAAAGTAATGTGTTTATTAACACAACTATTAATTCTATAGTTCCACTATACATGCCTTAATGTAATATAGCGTGCTGGCAAAGTGAAAGGGAACTTTGAAAAGGACGCGAGCGTTGAGCAGGCAGTTTTGAGTGGAAGGCGTAAATACGTTTCATTTACTACAGCAACAGACAAAGTAATACCAGAGCATAAGTAGAACATTTTGCTTAGTGCAGCACATACATACAATATATGTCTTAGCAGAAGGAATAAGAAGGAATTTCATGAGAAAGGGAAAATATGTAAGTTTAGTTGAAATGTATGCTTTGGTATGTAGTAAGGCAGAGACGGTCCTAGGGTAACTTCGTATATTAATATTGGGGTTAGAGTTCTACATTTCTCAACCAAAAACACTTACACCCTTCACTACTACTCACCGTTCTTCAATAACAAAAATGTAGTAAAGTTGTCCACACTCGAGCATAACCGCTGTCAGTATTTTACTCTGTTTCTTCTGTTTATACAAAATAACTGTGCACAAACAGTTTTTGAAACCGTTTTACAGTAAGGTGTCCTATATGTAAGCTCCCACTACAAATGAGCCAAAAAGTTAAAAGTTTGAGATACAGGATAAAATCTACGTAAATATAAACACATGAGCACAAATATGCATAAAGATTGTGTAAATTGTGACGTGTATCATGTCACATTGTGCTTAGTATTTAAAATGAGATACATAAATAGTATGGTAGTATTGGAATACAAATTGTATATCCGTAACGAAGACCGTTGCGCAGTGCTTACCCAGCGCCCAAAGAAATACTGGAATTTCCATTTATATTTACTAGCATACGTTACACGCTGCATTCCATTATACGGATACATTGTTTTGTATCACGTAAAGTGAAGTGACATAAGACCAAAAACAATTTAGTCAAATGACAGCATTGCAGTAGATCGGTCGAGTGTGATCAGGACAGATTATTATTATATGTGATTGGCATTGGAAATCTTTGGCCCAAAGACTTGCCAGTAAATATTACACAAAGCATCCTAGCCCTACCCAACCTCATAGTAATATTTTTTTGTTAAATCATGCCCATTGAACAAATACAGTAAAAACGAGATGACTTACATCTACCACTGTTTCCTGCTCTGCTTCTAAATATTGACCGATGGTGAGTGTACCTTATTGTTAGTATCTTTGTACAAAATACGCATGTGAAACTCAAAACACTCAAATTATTATTTCACACCACAAGTCCATCTTGCTACATTGTACATTCCATCGCTCATGTCACATCCTATTATCTACAAATTATTATTTTTACTTGTGTTAAATTGATAGTTGATGACGAAATTGTGTTGCTAAAATGAAAAAGCAACACCAGACATTTGTTTGGCCTTTTTTGTTTTGGTTGTTACATCCGTAATTCCGTAAGTTATCCAATAGACACAGTACACATTTTGTCTGCTAGCAACACTCTTGCGCTATAAAAGTGTGTTATGTTATGGCTTGGAAAGAGACTTATTATAAGAAAGGAAGAGAGAGGAAAGGACGGAACTAAAGTCCAGGAAGGAACCACTCACATCACATCGGAATCCAACAGCTCCACTTAAGCTAACACTATGGCTTATGGTTATAAATGATTCCAGCCTATGCAATGCACAAAACTGGAGTACACATGTACGTATTATACTGCTCGCATTCCATTGTAGTGCTTTGTATCTCAGAATGTATATATGGCATGTGATCGCGTATGTGTGTGAGCTGCATGTAGTACCTACACTTACATATATAATAGCAGCTTCTTGTTTCTTCCACTGCTCCTGCCTTAACTTTCGTTAAGTTGACTTCACCAGTCTTTTCCTTGCCTTAGTCGTTCCTTTGGCTTGCTGCTACGAGTTGACTTGACTCCAGTTTAGTTTAGGTGAGTTTGCTTATCTTTAGTTAACTTTAGTACTATGTATTGCTTCCACGTTCTGAGTTGGTGCAGTGCGCCCATTCTCAGAAAATCCAAGAAGTCACTTGGGACGGAGCAGCGAGAAAAAGCAGAAAATTAATCGTACATATTTAATCATGTAAAACGTCTATTCACCTCTTTTGTGTGCACGTTCACAAAGCTCAGAAGCTCTTCAGCTCCTCTTCATACTACAGTCGAGAGACGACATACCCTTCTCACCATCATCCACATTCCTACAATGATACTACACATATGCATGCATAACAAAACAGAACGCAACACAGGTAAAGTACCGTAGTGCTATACAGTAGCATTCGGCTTTTGTAGTTTGTTTTCTTCACTCCAACTACAGCAACGTACTATCTTCCCACACAGCCAACAATGTACAAGTATAAATGCACAGATGCATATAATACATAGAAAACGATACCCGACTCAAAGCAAAACCAACGGTAAAAGACACGTACAGTTTCCTCTAAAAGTCTAAGCTAAGAAAACTCTGTAGTAAGCGCACACAGTATAATAATAGGCTACATTTTTTTCCTTGCTGTAAAGCCTACTTGTATGCTTTCACCGTTGTGTGCTCTCTGTCTATATGTACATTCAAGTCTGCTCTGCATTAGCAAAAGGAGATCTCTATGCTATGCAACACAAGTGGTAGTGGTTGTAGTAGCAGACATGTACAAAACATTGTACTATTTATGTTTAACACGAAGGATGGCCAGTTATTTTGTACTTTAGATTTAGGGAAAGTGAGTAGACAAGATTTCAGCAGCTTTCTAATAGTAAACCCTTTCTCCACAAGTGCAAGACAAAAACTTGTAGCTATCATATCCAGAGGAGAAAGCAAAGCTTTGGTTGTATGTATTAGTACAAGGGATTGTATGCATGGTTAGGTAGCATGCTTTGTCTGTGTGCAAAGTGTGCATGCAATCCAATGACCTATTAAATAGCCCAACGGATAAGGCACTGTACTGTGTATTATGTAAACATGTTTTTCTCATACAAAGAAATATTCATCGAAATGTTTGCTGTAAGGAAGATGGGTAGACACCGATATGTATAGTTCGTACGTATGCATTATAAAGAGCACTCCTTTCGTCGCTAACTTATGCTAATGCTGATAGTGAATGAATTCAGCGCTATGTAACATGAGAAAGTATACCGTTCAAGCAAATTCATAAAAAAGACACGAGGACTATGCAATCCCATATACATATGTACAATAGTCTTCAGTGAACATCAACATTGCAAATCCTCTGCAAACATTTCTGTAGTGAACACATGCAACGCAATAGAATATTCTACACTATTTTATAATTTAAAAGGAAAATTATTGAGCAAATCTGTCTGACTGCTAACATATTGTGTAGGTGTGAATACTGGAATAGCTACGAGGAAATGCTGGATTTGCTCTAGGGCAAGTGTATTGTACGTAGTGCTCATGCTACACGCTGTGGAACCATTCGAACTTGCTGAGAGCCGAGAGTTAATAGTGGTAGGTGATCTTCCTGTTCCATTTCAGACCGCTATGTATGGTGTACCTTTCCATTAGTTACTCCCGGTGCAAGTGAAGTTTTAAAGAGAAAGCCAGTTTCGATTTTTCATATCAGAATGTAGCATGTAATAATAAAGCTTTAGAATAGATCATAGTTCATAGACTCTTCAAGTGCGGGTCTACTAGTGGTATTTAACATTTAACTCTATGTACTATTGGTGGCTACAATTCGCTTAAGGATATTAAGCCTTCTACATAATGAGTTCCGCCGAGTAGTTGAAGTAGATTTTGCAAAAGCCAAAGCATTGGGTGTCTATGCTGGAGTCCGCTCACCATAGTCGACCATTCACTACAGAAATGTAAAAGTTGATAATGCGATAAAAAAAACTTTGAGCGAGAGTCAGCTTCACAAGTTAAACGGAACGGCTACACATTTCATAATATTACGGAACCTCCTAGGCTTACCTGTACTACTACATTTCCTTTCCTTGAGTTATTCTAGCGATTCATTGGCAACACACAAGGCATTATTGATGATAGGAAATGTTGGAGAACAAACCGTATGCTTGAGAATAAACTGAGCTTAACCTGTGACTGTGTGTGTAGCAGTACATACATTTCGTACACATTTGCACTATGTACTACAAGTCATGGCACCGTTGTATTAGCGCCACCACCAAAATAATACCAAACCACCACAAAAGTCGTTCGGTTTGGGTTGAAGCCAGAGCAAATCCAACATCCGACCCGAAAGGACAAGACTGGTTCATTCTGGCTGTAGAAACGATCGACTAGTCGTAACGTGAGCAAAAGTAGGTAACTCACCAGGAGATAAAAGGTGGCCAGTGCCTACGAAAGCAAACGATAGCCAACAAGCTCAGGGCAGGTAATACAGATATGTAGGCCTAAGGAATACAAATATTGTCAGGGAATTGGAATATGTAGTTCGGATAGGTTGTCGGTAACAGTCCGGTGGTTGCCTTCAGTTTTGGGTAAATAGATAAATAGCTGAGGCATTGGAGAAAGTATTGTAGCTTCAGTGGTAGTTCAGTTCTGCGGGTGATATCCAATCTACGGGCGGAACTCTCTCCTGCCGAACCGTAGCAAGAACAACGTATCACCCACCAACACACTACAGCCACTGTGCTACAACATACAAAAGCCACGACCAAAGAGAGAGAGAGAGAGAGACGAACGCAAACGAATTCAAGGCAGTCACATTCGCATATTCCAGAAAAGACAGAAAGTCGGGGTTAAAGTAGCATCTAAAGTAGTGCGCTACCCGCACGTAATCCTGAGCTCGGTTGCAGATAGATAGACTCTGTCTATAAGGTAAGTAACTCTATAAGTGCTTGAGGAGGAACAAACAGGACATACACATTTCCTGCTTGCCAACGCATAAGCTCCACAGAAACGCTACTATGTACTACTACATATACCGTTTTGCTCGCCTTTTGTCTTTCTTTCGTTTCCCAGTCAAAATCGTCGAATTAGTAGAAATACTTTAAAGGTTTGGTGCTGGTTTGCAATGTTACCGTGTTTAGGGGAAGGGATGTGTACAAGTATAATATGGACAACATATATCTGTACGACTCTAGTATGTACACCATTGTGGAAGTGAATCGAAATTTTGGGAATGAGTGAGTGAGTCAGTGAGTGAGTGAGTAGAGTGCCTTTGAAAGCTGTCGCTGAGGTGTATGTGGTACATAATGCTAGGAGAGTACTACAGCGTGACGGTAACGGGTAACAGTGGCTGCTCAGTTCAGGCATGCAGATATTTGGTAGTTTTAGCTGGTAGAAGATTCGAAGGACACGAATAGAAGAGGTAGCGTGCATACGACTGTACTACCCACTTACAGTGCCGTGCACATGGTATCCAGTATAGGCGTACTAGAAGGTACATAATATACACATGTACATAGGTAGGCAAATAAGAAATTCTATATAATGACGGCAATATGCTTATATTATTATGGCTATGTACATCCCATTCTATTCCATCGCATCCATACCAATCAGAAGGGAAAAATGCAATTGGCTTGTAAAATATGTGATGTGCATGCCGGGGAAAAAGGCCTGGGCAATGTTCGAGGAGAACCATTTAGCATAATTGGCTTTGATATCTGGACCCATTCTTCCTCAAATAAATTATTCTATCATTTTCAATTAGAGACGCTTCCAGCGATGCTTCGACTACTACAACTACCAGCTACTGAAGGCATCTCGTCCCATCACATCAGATAATCCTTTCTCTCCTTTTTCCACGCACGGCTTAAAGAGATATCCATCTTTCACTTTACTTTCTCTTACTGTGCTCGACTTGAATCCACTGTGTGGCCGAATTCAACTCAATGTCAAATTCGACTCGACTCTCTCTCCACTCGTCTACCTGTGCAACTAGCTAGCAGGCTTGGTTTTTTGAACTACATCAAGTGGCTTTAGCTATTAATTTTAAATGTAAGCACATCTTGTTCTGCTAACCCTACTAGATCAGCAGTTTTAACTTGTATGTTAATTAAATGATTTTTCGGTTAAATCTCATTGCAAAGCCACTCACCTACGCGCTTTTACGTTATTTAATTAGTGCAATGAAAAAGTATTTTTGTTATATAAACCTCGTCGCATGTACAGAACACAAAGGAACATGAGTTCATGCAAGAAATTTCTGCAGGCAGTATTGCACCTAAGGGAAAAGGTTTCAAGTTGAAGGGCACGCGAGTTGAAAGGAAGAACGAGAGTGAGTCTCGGCTGAACAGTGACTGCACATATCTACCTGTGAACCTCCAATTCGACCTGACTGCGTGAATCTTTTCAACCACGTTGCAAACAAAAATATCTATCTTGGCTTTTTTATTACGATAAATACGAAATTTCGTAGTTACCTAGACACATTATTTCCTTTCTGACTCGGTCGTTCAGGCTCACCTATATATTTTAAGAGAAGCACTTTCTGACAGTCAAAGCTCAGTGTGGTAAATGGTGAATGGTAAGCCAAAAGACTTGACCTACATTTATTCGAACATGACTTTTCGATTCTATGCACAAACGTTTCAAATCGACCTATTAGAGATGACACGACAAGCGATAACTGCAAGCTCTGGTGGCTTTTCAAATGCTAGTCGTGATTATATTTTGTGAAGAAACATGTTTAAGTCATTTTACTTTTCACCATATCAAATAAATATATACAAATGCTCCACTTTGGATATTCTTTTGGATAATGTTCAACACAATAAGTACAACTTTGCATCTCAGCACATGGCACGCATATTTTCAAAGCTGTCACACAAAGTACGTAACTTGTTTTTCCACATCCGAGCGCTGCTTGGGACAAGTCCAAGGAAAACCTCAGAAATAATGAAGATACATACAAGGCGGTGGTGATAGCTTGAATCCAGCAACGAAATAATGGTCATAGTAATGAAAATGTATGTACAGGGTCATTCTGAAGTAAATTCATTTGTGTTTTATTGCAACTGTTACAAACAAATGTGAGTGCGCAACCTGATTTGACGAATGCGAACAAGGAAATTTTTTCTTCTGCTTACATCCACGATCGAAAACCTATATATCTTTTCCATTCGAATTTGAAATGGCTTAAGAATTTAACATTAAAGGAGATATTAGACGATTGTGATGTGTATAAATTCTGAGTGAATACAAATCCCCATATTTGTTATAGCCGAGAGAGTGTTTTTCCTATATCCCCATCAACTTTGGCGTAGTACATATTGATGCGATTTCGATTGTTATTTTCTTCCATAAAAAATGTGTAACTTGTTTCGTGTATTTTATCTTCTGAATTTTCAATACACATCCATTCAGTTTTTGCAATTGAATTGATTTATTTGAAATGTTTTTACCAGAATGGAGTTATGACCACTTTGTCTAAAATACTTTAGAGGATATTTTTCAATAAATTTAAATGGAGGATCTCAATTGGATTTCTTTAACATGTAAGCCCAGAATAAAGTATATTTATTGGAACTAAATTTCCTATTTTATACAATTTTACGTGCGCAATATGATAAATAATGTAAGCAAAATCAGGCGATAGGAAATAATAAAATTATTCAGAACGCAACTTGAAGTCTCACCATGTACATAGTGAGACGAGTACATATTGCACTATTGCACAGTACAGTTGAAAAATTTAATACATATTTGTAGGGTTCGATTTATCAGAATTGAGGCTGACATAAGCAAAATACTTTTGCATATTCCAAGTAAGTACAACAAATTTTGTGGACTTGAAGATAGGTAAATACTCTTCAACTGTTAAGAATATGGCATTGTGTCGGCATTTGCATGCGGTAGTATGAACAGATAGAAGTTAGTTCATTTCCGCATTACCCTGTACATGTTGTAATAGCGATTAGATATCCAGGGGTGTTCAGGACAGGCAAAAGGATATTGTGATCTTCCAGATACATAAGTGCATGAAGATAATAGAATGGAAGTAATTCCCTGTTAGCTGGTCTGGATGTAAAAATGGCTAGTGTGATTTCTCCTTGCAATGGCGTATATTTATGTATATGTACATAAGTAAGCAAGACTCACATTAAAGTAATATGAGCAGGGCATGTATTATTTGTATAGAGAAGTCCAAGCTTGTTTCTCCTGAGTCGACTTGTCTGCGATTTCTCTCGGAATTGTCTCTTCTATTACGTTCATGGAAATATCTAAGAGGCACTCTGTCTCAAGATACTGTTCCTGGTGCTAAGTCTTTCTATCTACAACAAAACCTTCGCATGCACATCAACCATTTCTGTCGTTTACTCGCCCAGACCAATATGAGTGCTTTTAGGAATTCCTATCTCAGCTCTCATCTCGTCGCACAACCACCACATCTCTATTTCGCAGAGTACTGTACTGCATACAATGAGTAATAGCGTTGCTGTAATGTTAGTGCATACAAGAAGAAGGTACAGACTCACAGAGGGAGAGGGAGGGAATAGGAAGAGTTTCTGAATGTGATGTCCTGTCTGTCGTAACCTCTCTGTCTCAAATTTCTGGTTGTCGCTTGCTTGCCGAGGTTGATGGGATACCACCCAACTCATGCCCAACTGAGTCAACTGAACAAGAGCCACTAACAACTAAGCTTTATGACTCTGCCATAATACGAGGCCGTGGCGAGATGAAAGCTTTCAGCTTTGCACAAGATTTACACACGTGGCTCTGATCTCGACTGAATGGGATGGTCATAAGTTTGCATTTCCCTAATCATGGAAATTGCTTACTCGCGCTTTACTCGTCTCTTACTTGAAGAATTCTCAGCGAAATGAAAGTCAGCTTACGTTATTTCCTCTCCACTTCAGCAACTCTGTAGTCAGCACAGTATATCTCCCTGCACATACTTCACTGCACTTCGGTCATGCGGAGGTAGTTCACTGTGTGTTTTCCGCTCTCTGGTTCGCCCACAAGGTGAAAGCAAGCATACACATACATACGTGGATGGTAGTAGTCGCGCTGAGATTTCAGTTACTTTTCTTTGCGTTATGTAATATGACTTTCCATTACGCTACGCCACTTACAATCCAGGAATAGTACACAATGTGGAATGAGAATTAGAATGCGGGAGTTACGTAATTCATATTCTCGGTGATTCTTTGTGGGCGCTAACAGTAAACGTCTTCGAGAAGCTGTAGACATAAACAAATTGAAGTTAACGCACATTTTTTTTGAGAAATTGAAGGTCCCTCACCCACACCTATGTATGTACATACATATTGGATGGAATCATATGTATGTATGTGCCTATAAGGAATAGTGTGGTGAACGGCTTACCATGGAATATGTAGTCGCAGGGTTATATATCACCGTGAGTAGGCGCTTCTCTCCTTTTTCGGCTAAGCCCAAACAGGAAACGCTGTTGCTTTTTAGTGCAAAAGTCCTAGGATTAAATTCATCGTCTCGTGCGTCATTTTCCTCTCTCTGAACATAAAATCATATTCTACAAATTTGCTTTCTATCGAGCGTAACACGAATAAAAGGTCGATTCATTGTTTTCGAGTCAACTGCGGCGAGAATAGAAATTAATTTTTGTGTTTCATGCTTTTAGGAAGTTTGTGATGGTAATTTCGCAGTCTTTTGTTTGTTTTCTAATGGGCACAAAGAGCCAAAGTGTCAAATATCTTAGCATTAAGTTTTCCGGAGCAGGAACTTCTCAAAGTAGAAGTACCTAATTTGCATACATGAGAGCAGGACTTGTCTCGACAGTCTATACGCAATATTTCTTACTTTTTTCAATCCCTTTCCGCTTATTCTAAGTTACACTCTTGTAGATGGAGACATACGTGAAGTGGAGTAACATTAGGTGGAATATGTAGTCCTCACATACATAACCATACGTACACACGTACTATCTGTGAAATGGAAATGAACCACTTTCATCGCTTTCTTTCTTTCTCTGTCTCTCTTTCGACTCGAATTCAACAGCCGACTTCAAGAGCGCACAGTTTGCAATGTAACCCAAGCCGAGCCGTCCAAAGACAAAGCGATATATTTTTGTCCGTTCATTTCGTTTCTCCTCGGACTCTCCACTAGAGTCAACTTGTAAGCCGTGGGTACTGTCTTTCCTTCCTCTCCGCGGACTCTACGTGAGTAGAAAGCTAGCAATTTTCCTGCAATACGCGATTAACGTCTAATTTTTCATACTACACATCATCAGATTCTTTACACATCCGAGAAATATGAGAATGCGTGCAACATGATCTCTCTAGAAACTTTTTGATGACTTTTGTAGAAAGAAACTCTTCTTTCTCTATCTTATCTACTTGATTCAACTCGACTCAACTCAGCTAAAATAATCCATTCCATATGGAGAAGCTCCTAATATTGAGGGCGGGTACAAGAACAGCATTAGAAAACATTGGTGAAACGAAAGGAAAGTTGAAGGAAACGTCCAAATTTAAAAAATTTCAATCTACTAAGACCTGGTGCTTTCTCCAATGCACATTATACGTTAATACTCTTATACTTACTTTTATGCGTTACACTACAAGTGTTAATACTTAATACTTTCGCAGTACAATCACCTACTTATTGTAATACCTACTCGTTGTACAGAAAATATAATGCCTTGAAGTAGACAACGTTAGACAAAAATACAATGTCGAACCTTCTCACAAAGTCAGTAAATGGCAAGGGGAAGGTTCCAGTACTGAAACTGAAGTACACCAATATAAAAGAAAAAAATAAAGTTCATAAACCCGAACGTTTCTCTTAGTTCACCATTCGCTGCCGTCACTGTCGTAAACTAAACATGTAATCGGAGGAGAGACACTATGAGAGAAAAATCCCTCGGAGAAAAGGAAAAAGAGCCACACGCTCAGAGTTGGGCATGGGCTCTGAATATAAATTAACTGCATCGTTGTGGAAGTCTAAAAAAACATTTCACTCTTGCCCGCTGTTTTGCCACCGTATTTGTATTGGCTTGTCTGCACAGCTAATGTACAATTCTATCCACAGTACCGCCATGGAATAATTCATACTCAATATTATACAAAGCTGGAAACATTGTACACACATATGGAACTTTATTATATAAAATATCAAACAACAACTGAACAAGAAAAACTCTACAAACAGGTAGGCAGTAAAACGCACTCAATAATTAATGGAAAGAATACTAATAAGACGTGAAGCTATTTACGTGCTTCCGATAATAATTCTTTGCATTGAACACAACGCTAACTAAAATTAATACGGATTAAATCTAACCAAAAAGTTCGAGTAAAAAAATTAACTGCAACAAGCATGGTGATAGTAAGTAAATGCTCAAAAATCGAGTAAATCTTGTAAGTTGTGAGCCCGTTTCATCCTCAACGACTTCTCATTTGTGCATTCTTCGGCAATGTCTGTCTTATTTCGCTTAATTCAGTACTAGTTTGTGTTCCGTGTTTTGGTTCCATTGTGACTTTTGACTTGACTAAGTATCTCTAAAGACTCGAGTATCACTAAGCCAGTTTTTACCATTTGTTTCCCGGTTCTGTCTTTGTAAGGTCTTCACTTGTCTTTTCTGGAGACAGGAGAAAGCCAGTCCTTTAAGGCAAAGCCTTTCTTTCCTTTACATTCTCCTACAGAGTAGGACACTTTCTTTGAGTCTTTGTCTTAAGAATTTAGGCACAGGCTGTTTGTGCAATACAAATAGGCATTTGTTGGAAGTTAATACATGTACCTAGTAGAACACCGTCCTTACAAACAACGTATCACACAGGGTTCATTTATACTTACTTTTCGGCAACCGATTTACAACACTGACAGCGTGCACATAAATTCAGTGTTTTCCTCTGCTTTCTATAGTACCTACCCTGTAGAGTGTAAGATACCGTCACACCAAAGGAGAGAATTGAAGTGCAATCGTACCCCGTGATACAAGCTAGAAATCCAAATAAAGACGAATCTTCAGCATCTACAAGCACCTCAGTGTGACCACATAGGATGAGCAATGTAAAGGGTTGAAGTACCTAGTACTAGGTATACGATTGACTTCGCCCGAAAAAGTCAAGTTGACTTTTGGGTAAAACAGAGCTAAGACTGTGTCACGAGTCATCAGTATGTAAACAACTCTGAGAAGAAAACACTTACCGAGTAGTTCTGTGAAATGCTTTGGCTACATTTTCCAAAGCTTTTGAATACTGTGCATACGTACATAGTTTTACGCAGTAGTAATGCTGGATTATCGGATAAAACATGATAGCGACCATAACGGGTTTAAGCTACACCCACAAATTCAAATTAAGTACTTCAGATAAAAAATATAACAAATGTACACGCTTGCATATTATATGGTATGTAAGCAGATTTTAACGTTTAACACATACTAAACAGGAGGGGATATTTGTTTCGCTTGACAAATGTGCAATGTTAGCCATTTAAATTCTTGGAAAATTGTTAAGTCACAAAAGGAACAATGAAAAGCTTCAATTCAGTATTCGGACTTTATACCACTAGTACTTGTTCATAGCGTAAGTGCTACGTGGTACATATATTGAATATCACTTGACTCTTACTTACTTACTTTGCCGTTCTTACTAAATAAACCATCATATCTCGCGTTCCTTACACACTAGGAAAAAGGATTTTTGCTTTTACAAATATATGGAATTTTGAAGCCTCTATCTTGTGGCATGAAAAAGGTTTGCAAAATATTAATTAAAGCAAAAAAAGTAAAATAGTATTGCTTTTTTGTCCCCTCAGTCGTAACATTATGTACATAGTACAGTACACAGTACGATAAGAATTTTATAAGGTTATTAAATTAGTTAGACAAAGGCAAGGCAAGACTCAAAATATAAGCATACAGACTATTAATTATATTTACTTTAATCAGGGCTGTGTGACCTACCAAATGTTACATACCTTAACACTAACACAAAACTACAAGATGAATATATTTATTAACAAACAATATTAAATCTCATTAGTAGCTAAAATTTAGATTCTACAAAATACCATAGATGGCCAAAATACAAGTATTTGAAATACGTACAGAATGTATTTTGGGCATGTTGCTGTATTTTATATTTTAAGAAGCCAATAAATGTATTTTACATTTTGCATTTCAAGAAGCTAAGAAATGTATTTTGTATTTTGAAGCACCATAAAAAGGTAAAGTATTTTGTATTTTGATTAAGCACGTTGACGCAAAGTATTTTGTATTTTGTAGGGTAGAAATTTACGTACAAAATGCTTGAGCAAGAGCAAACTATGTATAGTTTTTCAACGTATCTCCGCTTGGATTAGGCTGAAGGTGCACCGATTTTAAAAGAATCTCACAACAAATTTTTTACATTTGGTGTATAAACTGTCACTTCTTCTCACCTTCATATTTACATTGCATAGAAAACTATTCAATTAATTAAGCGAAATAATCACACAAAATTGTTTTTATTGCTGCTTTTTATGGCAGCTAAATTAACGCATATTTTAAATTAAAAGTGTTTCAAAGTTGCAAAACAGGAAAACAAACAAGTGACAGCACAATTTTGGAAACAAATTCCAAATGAAAGTATTTTGTATTTTGAGGACAAGAGTCAAATGGATAGTATTTTGTATGTTGCTGGCCAAGAGTCAAATGAAAAGTATTTTGTATTTTGAGGACAAGAGTTAAATGAAAAGTATTTTGTATTTTGAGGACAAGAGTCAAGTGAAAAGTATTTTGTATTTGACAACTGAGTATTTTGGCCATCTATGCAAAATACTGATCAATTTGGTAGGGTATGTATATTACATATATATATATAATATATTAAGCTGGATACGATTCATGTTTTGGAAATACGGGTAAAATATCATTTCTTCAGTCATTTATGTGAAGTGTACCGAGCAGCCTGTGCTAAAGTAAAGAAACCCGCAAGAAGGAAGGATTGGGCACGGCACCGTGTGAAGTGAGCTGAACTCAGACACAAGCCCAATGAAGAGTCTTTTCATATGCACCCATTATTTCAGTACTATATATCCCGGCTGGGCTGTCAATAAAGTCAAAGCCATGAGACAAGGAAATATATAAAAGGTACATATGTATGAAGAGTATGCATAGTGCAAACTTGGAATCGAAAGGAATCAAGACTTGATATGAGCCTGATATAAGCTGCCCCACTTCAACCGATAAGTGAATTCATCCAGGAAAGGCGTCGAGTGGTCTTTGGAATTATTTTCATTCACCTGCTCATTTCATTTCCTTCCCAATAACTTTACATTGAACAATTTGACTGTTTGCCAAACAAACAGTTATTCCCATACAGTTGTGGATTGCACTCACAAAAATACTTACAGCCTCTAACATTATTCTCATAATACGTTATATCTAACCATATACATATAAGTATGTACGTACAGATAGTGTGAGACTCACCTAAATTAACGGTGCTCACATTGTAGTTCTGTAGCGTGACTTGTCGTATTTAGTTGAGTACAGGAAGTAACTCCAGCAATATTTATCCTGATATTGTAAAATCCTGACATACATATTTACTTATCAGCTCAGATTAAACAGCATATCATTGCTAGGGCTTCAGATGATCCATACACGGCAATACTATACACATTCAGATAAGTATTAAGAAAGTATACCGTGCAAATTTGGACAATATAATAATGGAAAGTCTATGTTTAAATAATAAGAATGGAGACATTAATATCAAAATCTTGTCCTGTTCATCTTTATCATCAGTTACCACTGGTAAAGATTTTCTGCTGCGTATAGTCTCATTAATTTTCTGCAGTGAGATTGTTATGTAAGAGTAAGCACCTTCAACTTAACTTCGAGTTAAACCGTGGAGCAGAGTAGGTGATGTCTGTATGTGGGTGACTTTGGTGAACCAATACAGTATACGTATGTCCCGAACACTTCAGCAACGCATGGGGAATCGCTTCAGCTCCTCATCCTGTCCTTTTACTTACTTTGATAATGGCATCGCATAAAAATACTTGCTGGTGAGAACTTACTCTTAAGTAACCTTTCTTCAGTTAAGTTCACCTCAGTTAAGACTTTATGCTTCATACACACTTTCACTTTCATGGACCCACTACGTAAGTGGGTATGAATTAGAAATTGCGCAAAGTATTTCTTCTCTCGCCACCGTTGACTAAACTATAAAGACAAGCTGTACGCGAGTCACTAGTGAGAAAGACTATCAGCAGAGCACTAAACTTCATCTGCAATCTAAAATTTTCCTGGCCGTCTTTAAACTCAAAGTTTCTCTTCCTTCTACTTGCTTTGCACTTGCTTTTTCACATCGTCTAATAGTTGTATAGTAATAAGATTCATGAACTCAATTCTAAACGAAACGACAGCAAATGCTATTAGCAATAATGCCCTTACATAATTTTAGGGACTATCCATAAAACACGTAACACGTTTGGGGGTGGCGGTCTTCGAAAACGTTACACTGCATTACGCGGGGGAGGGTGGGTGTTCACAATCGTGTCACGTAACACTTGAGTGGAATTTTTAGCCCCGCGCCCATAGGAGAAATGCAAATTTCCAATTCGTGTTTTGAGTATAATATCAGATTTATATTCTTTTGGTGGGTATGTGCAACATGAATTTACTGGTGCAGCATAATGATTTTAATCATTATGAAGAAGATGTGATATAGTTTACGCGCCTTTTTAAACATTTCGATTTCACACTCGCCATTTAATTAGCCATACTTAACACTATTCAAGAAATGAAAATGTCAAATACGGTGACTTATTCATGAGACTTTCTTTAGATTCTCTTGCGTAAGAGTTATCGGATCTCCCCACGTTGCTGTTTAATTGTATATTGTCACTCTGTGGGAGAACAAGTCAAAAAGAAATCATGTGGGAATGTACAGGGTAGGGTAGACAAGTTTACCCATTTTCAAATTGGTAATTATTGGTGAAAAACAGCGCGAATACTTCTGAAATTTTAATATGTTGTAGGTACAACTTATAAAATTAACATGTAAAAATTTCAAATTTGTAGATTTAAAAATGGCGGAGTTATGCCACCCAGAAGTTGATGGGTCAAAAAAAGGCTTTCCAAAAGCACTAAAAAATGGGAACTCACCTTTGCAGAAATCTGTATTTTACGCTGTGAAATAGAAAAACGTTCACATGATATGTTATCAGTGTTACTCAAAGATACCTTCGCTTTGAAAAAAATGGAAATGCAATTCTCATGTCAATTTCCCTAGTTCAGGGGCAGAGGGTTCATTGTAGCAAACTTTTTCGACCGAAAGTACATTTTTAGATACAAATGATAAATTTGTGCCTCGGTGTCAACACCTCCATTCTACTATTGTGCATCGTGTACTTCCTCAAGGTCTGTGGGAGTGTTTTCAACATTTCATTTACTTCCCCTTGGCAAGGAAAATGCCACATAATCGTCTATGAGTAAAAGTCTGCAAATTGAAGTACTCAGATGGCTTTGCCTTTTGGGGGCTGAGATCCCAATTGACTTGCGCGCTCACTATTCAAAGTTTTATTATGTTCATTGATTATTAGAGTTTGGAATAGGTTGAATCCACTGTCCCTGGGAAGTGTTTTGAACATTACAAGAACATTTGTCTCTGGAAAAGTTGTTTTTTGCCCCTGCCTCTTCTGGGTGGCCTAACTCGGCCATTTTTATATCTAAAAATTTGAAATTTCTACACTCTAATTTTATAAGTTGTAGCTACGTGCAACATATTCAAATTTCAGAAGTATTCGCACTGTTTTTCACCAATAATTACCAATTTGAAACTGGGTAAACTTGTCTGCCCTGCCCTGTATTTTCCAAGCAATAAATCAAAGAAGCAGCATGAAAGTGTAATTCGCAAAAATATTCTTCTTTCAACTGACCCAATAATGGAAACTATTCAATCAGTCTATGTGTTTTGACCGTTTTGACCGAATGGTTCAAAAATCCATTTGAAAATATTGACGTGTAATAACAGAATGAAACTAAAAATCCAATTATACCTACCAATTTTTAAAATTTTGCGTTTACGTGTTTTCTGGATGATCCCTCATAGTAGTTTCTATAAACTGCTTGCTTGTGCCACTACGTGATGAAAGAGCACACAAGTGGAATATATTTTCTCGAATACTTACTTAATAAGATAGCATAATAAGCATAATAAGAAAATCATATAAATAGCTTTTTACGCTCAACTGAGCACATAAACAATACTACTGAACCAATGAGTGGTTAGAGTGAAATGTAAAAAAGCTTCCTAAAGAAAGAACACAACCAGGATGAATACAATTCAATCAAATTGCTTTGATAAGCTGCGCAGTGAATGCATTCGAACCTTCAAGAAATTTTAGAGAGAAACCTTTTGAAGCGTTTTAATGCGGAAATAATACAAATACGCATGTAAGAATTCCTGTTTTCCTTGTCAAAGTTTGTACACATTCAAGAAGCTGTTCCCAGTGCAGAATTCAATTTGAATACTATGGGCCTTAACACAATAGAGAGATGAAGTTTTTTCATCCGGAACTGCTGAAGCGGCAAACAATATGTGGTATGTATACTATAATACAAGTAACAAAGAGTACAGATAAATGCGTATTTTTTGCCATCCCTTTACCTTGACTAGTAAATACATGCTTATGTAGATTGGAACAGTATAATAATACGAGGAACTCACTATTCTTAAGTGACAGTACTGCTTTAAGTAGAATCTTAAGTAGAATAGATCTTTCTATAATGGAACATAATTTAGTTACGATTTGTAAAAAGACATCATGAAGATCATAAAGGTCTATTAAAAAAGCAGCTGACAATTGAAAACAATAAACACAATATGAGTTTAGTATTTATAACTAATTTTTCGACGATAAAATTGACAGCTTGTGAAAACATGTGTTACATGAAAATGTTGCTAGAAAAGAGTTGACTGTTTGTAAAACACATTTGAGTGTTTAGGGTCACGCCCATGGCTACTACTGAAGTGCATAAAATCCGATTGCATTCCCATGAATTTGCTAAAGTAAGGAAATGAATGGAGTATCACCCTATCTACTCACATTAAGCGTACTGTACCACTTCCTAGTAAGTCGTGTTCCGGGTAAAAAGGCATCAATGCACTTTCTAGTTGATAATATCAATCAGCTTACGCCTACTTATTTAACTTATTGTTCCCCAACTGGAAATACCTTGTGAACCCTTTTCTCTGCTTCGTTCTTTCTCCTTCTTTAAGCTAAAAGGCTGTCAGGAGAGACTCACAGTTGTGTTTAGTGTGCTGAAGTGATGTGACGAATTCAAATGGTTAATGTATGGAAAGGAAGCAATAAAAGCATTAAAGAGTTTCATACACCTATACACATAATAAACACACACACACACAAGACCAGCATTGCATGAGCTGACATAGGAGGAAATGGTTTGAGCTTACACTATCACATATTTAGTCAGGTACTTGTACTAAACACACTATTGTGCTAAATGGAAGAGAAAGGCTGGGCAGACATGACATAACAAAAGGCGACTACAATGACACAGGCAATGCATTTGCTCATTCAGATTGGAGTTGATTGTGTTTTCTGTTCCTGTTAAATTTCTCTTGTATATTGCGAGACACAAATTCACCAACCAATACTTCTTACTAATACATTCCTGTTCATTGTTAGCTTAGATGAAACATCGTAGTCTCCTCCGTAGCGAAGAAGGGACCTAAAGGAGGAGAAAGCGGGGATGATGGGAAGAAAGCGGAGGGAAAGTACGGGACTATAATACCAACTAGTGAAAATGCAAGCGAACTCATCAGCCCTAACAAAGCTCATCGATCCTTTTGTATTTCACGTGTACCTATAGGCGACATTATTTATTGGCAGATACATACATTCTGTGTAACAAGCCTAAAATACACCGTGTTTTCTAATCGAATCTTTTGAACGAGTTATCCTTTCTCCCATGCGTGTGTGGTGAGAGAAGATTATTTTGAAGACACGGTCAACTCTGATATTCTACAAAATATTGACAAAATGGATTCTTGTATGATTGTATGTGGTAGTTTTGCCAAATAAAATGGCAATCAAGGTCATTTATAATTTATTGGAACAATTTTTATACTTTCTACACTATTTTAGGATTTTGTAAATGATGATTTTCTTGCATGACTATGAATTTGAAATAAAAAGGATAAGCTTGTTCCCGTATCCAGTGTTAACCGTAACGACATAATTGTATATGGCTGTTGTGACTGTATGCAAATGTAAGCATGGTATTAGTATTCAGAACTTTGTTTACAGGCGTGTCCAGTACATCTATTTATTCCAATTCCGACGTGAAATGCGCACATGAAATGTATAAATTCTCCAAACGAACCGGTCAGTTTTACTGTTTTTGGCAAGCCCTTGGTGTTCTTTACTTACTTAATAATTACTGCTCTATAATTGCTACATACCACAACAGATAATAAGTGTTTCGCTGCCACGTCACATATGGCTAATTTTGAGTTTAAGAGCAAACAAAGAATATGTTGCACCAGAAATAGTCTTCAGGAAGAAACGAAGCTTTAATTTTCTGTGCAGCAAACGACGTTGACTTTGTAAATGGAAATAGTCACAAAATTTGCATATCTACGTGATTCTACGTCACTTATTTGTCCATTGGTGTATGTAAGTATAAAGCTGCTACAGCGTAAATGTACTAATAAAGTGAATTCTGAGTACATTTATATTTTAAGTAACACAGACATTTTGGCTGATTTGTTTGCTTATATCTTGTTTTTATGCGTGGATGTTGCTGCACAGCTACCGTCCGCAAAAACAATAGGAACACAGACATGCACATGGCTACTAAATACTAGATAACCTACGAGTACGTAGCGCTAGCGTACCCACACGACCAGGCACAAGCCAAAGAAAAGGAGAAAACTAAAACAGGGATGGGCACCAATCCCAATCTTTTCCATGTCAGAACTGAAAAGCTGTCCTTATAGTAACTGATGAGACCACACCTTACTACAAGGCAAATACAGTAAAACAGAACGATCAGAACATACTTTTTAGGTACGTACACATAATATAGGCAAAAATTATAGACTGCTGTTGTAATAACTGTAGTTCAGATTCAAATTTTTAAGTAAATTTAGTGCTTAGAGATTCAAAATCTATGCAACAATTCAACATAGTCTCATAATTTGTTTCTCCAAATAATGCAGCATAGGAAAATGTAAATAATCTATGCGCATATTTAACATTTCGAACAGTGGCCATTCATTGTTATTCTGTATAGTTACTTTTTGTGAAGGTATTACGTTGTAGTACTGCCCAATAACGGATGCACACCTCTGCATACCCCGCTGTTAGAGGACTGGCATGTAGTATGTGGCATTAAACGAATGCACGGTAATGTAGAACTGGATGTAAATGTGTAGTCGTATCGTAGAATACTGTCAGTTGTCCCCGTTGTGTCGCATGTCGTGGAGAGAAAGGCAGCGACCTAATGAAAAAATAATCACAGCAACTCCATTTATCTACATATTTATAAGGTAGTGCAACGGAAAGAAGGCTAAAACTTTCCCACAGCATGCACAATGGTCAGTGTGGAAGCGTACACACGGGCAGTACAATGCATTATTAGGTCAGCTAGTATGTAGAGCAAAGCATTGAACCAAATCCATATTTGAACAACTTGCTTACTTGCTTTATACCACCTTCAAAAAATGTTTTCTGGTAATGGACGGTAGTTTACACACAGCAAAGTATTGAATGCTTTCAGTTTAAATATTTTAAGTAAATTGCACCCATACAATTGATAATTAAATGTATGGGTGTTTTTGCATAT
The DNA here is from genome assembly GCA_019776185.1 of Plutomurus gul. Taxonomy (NCBI): domain Eukaryota; kingdom Metazoa; phylum Arthropoda; class Collembola; order Entomobryomorpha; family Tomoceridae; genus Plutomurus; species Plutomurus gul. The sequence goes on from JABASC010000377.1 coordinate 26,791, forward strand.
TTAAGCATTTGCACAAGCACACAATATGGACAAGGACAAGGACAATTAGATTTCCATAAATTACGAATTATTGCACGCTTACCATGTCAAAAACATTTCATTTTTGCTACCCCCACTTGCTCGGCAAAACTGTTAGGTAATGTACTTATTAAATAATGAAAAATGAAGTGTATTAAATGGCCGAAGGGAGGAAGATATCCAGGAGTAGGAATTATTGAGTTGGCGTCACTAACCAACCTGCCACTTCTCTCTAGACATATAATAAGTAACAGAGAAGGGCGAGCCAAGTCAAATGTTCTCTCCCTATTATATTACTATCCAAATGTTTTGATGTCGCTGTCGTTCATTTGTGTCGCCCGTGTAACGCACACCTCTGTATATGAACGGCGAACACTGGAAACCGACAACCGTACGCAAACCGACTGTCACTGCATTGAATTTCCCAGCGTACATTTAAGCAGTATTTGTAGCTTTCACCTTCATTGTATTTAGCTTGGTCGAATTCCCATTCTGCTTCAGCATGTCGAACACTTTATAACAGTGGGTGGTGAAAAACAGACTACGAGCACTTCTGGCAGTAGAAATGTGCACGAGAATGAACTTCAGCAATTCTATTTTTTGACCGACAAGGTGCAAATGGTTTCAATAGTTATTAAATGTTATTAAACACACTACAGAGAGCAACTGTTTAAAGTCACGCTGATATGCATATACAGGATTCCAGTGCTTAACTAATTATTACATGTTACGCGTTTAAAATTTTAAACGATCTTATGAACATCGAACATGAAACACCCCAGAAAATAGTCTGTAGAAACTGCAACCGGCAACTAATAATAGGAATTATAACGGCAGTCGATCTATAACGTCTACATAGTAGTCAATACTGTGATAGTACAAGGTAAATTACTATCGAGTGTGAGCTTACATTAGAATGGGTGCACGATGCAGAAAGCATGGGAATGAACTGTGCAAGTAAAGTATCCAGGGAGGTCTTGGAGGTTTCCAGAAACATCTATTTGCAACTTTGTCTCCAGACGCCTTTTCACAACTAAGCCAAGGTGAAAGCATCTAAGGGAGACAAATGCGATGCAATTGAAAGAACCCAACTAGCACAACAACTGGAGTGAACTGTAATATTTATTTCGGTAAGAGTTTACAAGCAAACAATGAAAATAGCCCTGATAGAAGCAGTATTGCAATATGTAAGTAGAGCTGCCAATAAAGTTAGGTACTTCTTTTTCCGAGTGCATAATAGTGTGCTTTTATACACCAACATATACATACCCATATACATATAAAGTACGCATTATACCTTTATACAATGTACCGTGGACAACATTAAGTATATCTTTCTACTTGCACCGAGGTATATCTGGATACCAATAATAATAACGCAACTTTAGGCAACTTCATTACAATATTATTAACATTTTAGAGTGTGCAGAGTGAAAGGCGAGGTAACATTACGCAAATTGAGCATTGTCAAATCGTCAGTTGTCAAACCGTTGTTGTTGGTTCGGGAAGAGAAAGGCAAAAATGGGAAGTTAGTACGACAGCTGAATTTTTGCTTTTTTGACAGTCGTTTTGACATTTTGACACTAAATTTTTGAATCTACAATTACTAAATCGTTGGATTGTCATCGAACTTTAACTTTTCAATTACTTCACACTGACATGTAGTATACAATTATTAATAGTTCAACGAGTTAATCATTGCTCTTTCGTTTTTCAAGGTGCAAAGCTCTTGTAATGGAAACCGATGCCCTCAATGCACTTACCCGGTTATTAAATTAGTTTAATTATTAATTAATAGTAAAATTTAGTGATGATTAGATCAAATTCAAGCGTATCATCAGAGAAGAAATTCATAATTCAAATTTCAATTGACTTTTTTTTTAATCTAAACAACACCTTGTATTATTGAATATTTAAAGAATAAATTGCCTGCGGCCTGTAAGCCTGACTACAAAGTAGGAAACCTTGTGTTCACCAAAAATGTAGTAGAAGCTGCAGCTTTATACCATTACCAGCTTTAGTATAATAATGACGAGAGAATTGCCATGATGTACAATGACACGGAGGTGAGCATAGTGTGCGGATAATTCGTCTCTGGAGGATTCCTAAAAAGACAAAGGAGGATTCGTCTTATGCATGCGAGATTTTTGTATCATGCATAGTGAGAACTTGTAAAATCACTCGGAAGACATAATATCGTATATAATTTCCTTTTCATCATTCTAATTTATTTAGTTTCACTATTATTAGTGACAGCATGTGTCAAAGAAAGAACATAGCTCGGGGACTGATATAAAAATAGTGGCCCATCTTTATTATCAAATATAGTTGGAAATACAAAAGCGATCTGATTATTTTTCAATGTGGTCTCCTTTGACCTTAATACACTTATTCCACCGATGACCACGAACAGAGATTACTTTTTCGCAGAAAGAGGACGGTTGACGCTACAGCCAGGCGGATGTCGATTTTTCCAATTGAGTGTCACATTCAAATGTGCTCTGTGGTAGGAATGTTTTCATCTTTGGAAACAAATGATAAACCAATGGAATGGGCCAAGTATTGTTGAGAGGACCGTGAATTGAGGGACTCCAAGTTCTAATATAGCCATGAGACAAAATATCTTGTCACCTTGGGCTTTTTAAATACGAATCCTCTAGAGACGAATTATTATTGCTTATGACGAAATTGGTGCTTTATTGCTGTTTTGATAATTTCAGCCTAAAACAATTTGTCATGAATATACCTAGTACGTCTCTCACTCCATAGTAATATAGTATTACGATTTTAACTAGAACAATATACATATCGTATTTCGCTGTCAAAATTCGTGTGTACAATGATATGGGTATATATGAGTATCGTACCGTTTCGACACGAAATTTGCATGACGTCACATATTCAACAGATTCATGTAATCTATAGTTCAACTAGTCATATGATTAAGGTTCCCACTTGCAAAATCCGAAACAAGTGTAACGGGGAGCCGTCAGGGCACTAAACACCCGAATTCGGTTTGCACACTTTCACGGTCGCACTTTTCATTCGATTTTGTCCAAATTCAGAACCTAGACGCACAAACCCCAAACAAACATAGGTGTTTCCCCAAATCCTGAAAAATGTCATAATGCCTGGTTAAAAAATGAAAAACCTGGAAAACAAGTGTACCGTTGTCATTTTGTAACTGAATTGGATGAAACTCACTATGAATGCTTAGAACCAGGTCACAAAACCACCACAGACACCGCCGAATACGTAGAGCGATATTAAGGTATTCAAACATAACTACAAAATACCTTCACAATCTGCATGTGTTATTATAAAAATGGATAAACCAATTGAATCCATCATTTTCATTCTGCGACAAATTTATTTTAATCGACAACTGGAAATGATGAATTCAATTTTAAAGCTTATTTACTTTAATTATTGAATGTACGTATTTATTATACGGGCATTCCGAAAAATAGCAAAAAAGTGCGAAAACAGCATCAATCAAGCAAAAAAATCCGAAATTGCCTCAGCTTTTTAGAGAACCCTGATTTATTATATTATTTTCATAATTCAAAATCAAATGCACAACTCTATTACCCCTTATCGTACGGAATAATCCTAATTCTGCCACAATATTAAATGAAATAGGCCCCGGAAAAAGAAAAGGAAGTGGATCCAAATTATTGGTCATTTTCACCACCATCATAGAATATTAAAAAGGCAAATAGAACTGGGTATTTCTATGTATCTCAAACAGGAGCAGTCAATCACAATGGCGTGGTTGACCGTTTGCTTCCAATGACACTCTTCTAGCCACAGGGAGAACTTATAATCCAAAATGTAATTTTATGAACGCGTAACGTCATATTTGCAGATTCTATAGAGTGAGGTTTGAATCTAGGTGGTTAAAAGTTAGAATGAATAAAAACTCTCTCAGACCGAATTGAACCCATCTACTAGACACATCGAGTCGAACACATATATATATGTAAAACACATCGTCGATTCAAATTTCAAATCTATGTATATCCTGTATTACAATAATTACAATAAATACATACTGTCCAGAAATTGTTTATTTATATAATAATTATGCGAAGAACAATTTATTTGTTATCAGGTTTGCACAGTGCATGAATTTAATCCATTCTGGTACAAACACTTTTTCGGAGCTGGAAATCAAATTTTGAAATCGATACCTAATATATATTTAAATAAAGAGCAAAAGAGATCGATACTTTTCCACATCTGCTGAAACGACTTGTTATTGATTCCATTTGAATTTTGTTGATTTCTAGGTTGGTTTCATCGTTCTCCCCTCTTTCTGGTTTGACTTCAATGCACGTATGTACATCGTGACGATGTGTGCTGACAAACGAGCTAAAGGAGTAGCGTAAGCAATTCCAGTGTCTCTCAAACACTCATACCATGCAGACACATTATTATATACTAAAACTGGATCAAACTACTCTCCTCATTTCCCTTTCCTCCCTGCTTTCCTTCGTTGGTGGAAAAGTAATATCTTGGAAAGAGCTAACGGCTGTTTCTTTCTCTGTCCTTTGGCACAATTCTCAATTGTCAGTCAATAATACCTACTTTAGGTCGATTTCCGATACTTTCACCTAATGCTTACCTATGCACCATAGAATGGACATGTCTCAATATTATTGTACCTTGTTTGATGTAAATAATGCATTAACACACGAAATTTGTGTATTTATTAGGTGCTGTTGACGCCTGCAATATCTTACTTTTAAGTTGCATCAAAAGGAAGAGAAAGTAATGTAAACCATAGCTCTTTACTGTATGTGTCTGAATCTATTTAGTAAACAGTACTGCCTCGGTCAAAAGAAACTAAAGACACACGCCGACGATGACGTGTAAATTACTATGCATTGGTTACGAGGCTAGCAATTAGCTCATTCTCATTCAGCAGAGGACCTGTTCCAAACTCTTTTATGAAAGCAATAAAAGTCTCTTACACCAATATTTTCTTTGTCGTGAAAGTGCACATGGCAGCAGAATGGTAATACAGAAGGATGTATATGTACAACATCGTGCATTTTTAGTCATGTAAAATAATTAGGTGTACACATTTGTGCTTTCCCCTTGTAATGCTGTACCTATACTGGTGCAATACAAATTCATGCTTTCACTTGGTGCATTCGTGAAAATTCACAGACTAACTGTATGTAAGATGTTACAGAATTAACTCTAAATGTTTTTAAAGGAAATGATTCACAAAATTTAGAATCGTAGAATAATTTTATAGCACAATAGACAACATAACATTGAATGTTAAGATTTTAAGGTACGTATCCATATTACCCAATCCACTTATTTATGTGGTTGTTGTACACGTTGAACATGATCTGCTATTTTTCGTGTCATGTACAAATGAAAGAAAGATTAGTACCTCGTAGTAATGTGTAGACTGTAGACAGTGTATATAGGATTATTATTGTATTGATTAGTGAACTTATGAGGTGTTTACAGATTGTATTTTTATATTGTTATCCGTAAGATTACATATCTCTAATTTGATGTATGAGGAGACGTAACAGTTTGGTTGGGCATTTTATTACAATATAAATGTATATCATTATTATTATATTCTACATAATATTATATACATAGCAAGTATTGTTACAATATAGCAATATTTAGGTAGGTTGTATGCATTTGTATGCACTCGTATGGAATATAATAATATGATTTATACTACATACATATGCAATGCACTTTCAATTATTTTATATAATTTGGTGGTTACGCGTCGTATACTAACTACCAATAATGTGTGATAAAACAAAAGTGCACAATGCGTAGAGTGGAGGAAGGGGACTAAATTATTGAACGATGAACGTGCATAATGAAGATGTATAACAAATGCGCCTATGTCCACTTCCTGAACACTTTAATAATGAAGAAGAACTAATTGTAACATTTGTAAGTACTGTAAAGTGTAGTTACGTACATTAATATAATACAATACTTATAGCTAGTACAGTGCGCCCAATGAAAAAGCATATGTACGAGTGACGTGAATGTGATTACAGATGTCTACACATCGTTAATAGTCGATTGTGACTACCATGTTTGAGGATTGTTCTAGCAAAGTGCGGTATTACAAAGGCTTATTATACGGTTTGGTACGTGTAGCCCAAGTCTGAGTGAGCTGACTGCCAAATCCCAACTTCAATGCACCTATATTAAAGAGCACCTCATCAAGTAATAATTTAGTAGGATGTATGCCCAACGTGCTACTTACACTGGGACAAACTCAATTACTCTACCATTCCTAACAGTCTGTCTGACAATTCCACGTCAGCAAAAAGTAATTATTGTAGAAATTATCATAATAAAGATAAATGTCCCCTTCACCACGTATGTACAAACACGTTAAATGTTTTCCACGCTCATTTCTTGTTAGTTTGATCGAATGTATTCAGTATTCAAAACAAATATTTAATTGTGAGGAAAAGTGGTCTTCAAACTACAATCCATAAACTTTCTCTGTATTCTATCTACCATTAGCCTAAAAGAACTAGCATAGTCAGCTACTCTTACATATTCCTATTTCTAACGTGCTACCTAAAAATGTGATTTCCAACATCAAACAAAACAAAACGAACAGTCATTCCTTTATTTGTAAGTCCCTGCTTTTTGATATTGGCCTAGGTTGTTGGACAAACTATACTGAGCTCATCTTGCCTCCATTGATAAAACTGCAAAGACCAATTAAATGAATCCAGCAATGGGAGATTTAATGGCATTGGGACTCCTGCTATCTGAAGTAGGATCACAGTACCTTTGCTTTGCCTTTGTACTTTTTGCATGTAAAAAGCAAAGCACACGACGACTGAGCAGGACAACGTATATACCAAGGTCTAAAAACAGTGCTAGAAGCTTAGTTACTATTGCAAGGCTTGTGGTGCAACAATCTTTAAGGATACATATAACAGAATGTTCTAAAGGTTCCAACCGAATGCAGATTTATATAACTTCTTAGAGCTTATTGGGAAGTCATCCCGTAGAAATAACAAAATCATTAGACTAGAACGCAAAATAATCGAATAGGGAACTAGAATATTTGCATGCATAAGTGCCTATTTCACTTGGGATTCAAAGGAAACCTATTTCATACTGAGAGTGCTTAGGGGATCGGGATCCGGAACAGAGAGAAACGTCAGCTTCATTTATATCATGGCATAGTAATTCAGTTCGGTATTCATACATACGTTAGTACGGTGCCGGGAGTGAAATATTCAAATAGTAACGAGTCAGTGAGATGAGAAACTTTGCATAACAAGTAAGTAGGAAGGTAGCAGTAGGTGCCCCGTATTTCGCAATTTGATGCATAACATAACTTATTGCTTGGTCATAGGAAATCCCCAAAGTTTAGCTATTTTGGGTAGGTAAAATTGAAAGGTTTATGGACTAGCCTTTACAATTACTAATTACATATGCAGTAGTTCTCTACTTATATTTACGAGAGAGATGTGGGGATAACAGTACGTAGGCACCAAGTAATAGTACTTGAAAGCGGTAGCAAAAGTATAGTTGGACAGCTTTAGTCACAAATGCGTAGAAAAAAGAAATCTTCAAATTTTAGAATTGATAGTCAAATCAGATCACGCGATAGCTTTTGCTTCAGGCAGAAAGTCTTCCCAGTATTTCACCAACTGCAAACCAAAATTACATCCTTATCAAATTGATCTGATTTTATTTATTAATATAAAAGAGTAAAAACAAAGCAAGTGTAAATACAAATCATTTCAGAATACATAAATTCAATCGAAATTGTAAATAGACGATTGAGTCGATCGGAGTACTATGTTCAAATCAATAGCAAAAAATGTAATGCTGTAACAGAAACAGTGGTGCAAGGGTGCAAGGAAAAATTGAGCTGAAGAAGTAAAATGAAATACCTCTTGCTGATGAGATAGAAGGGATTCTAAATATTTCACGATAATTTTCTTAAATTCCTTGACTCGGGTAATTTCGAACTGTTCCAATTCTTTCTTGATCACACTTGAAATTGAGTCAAACTCTTCTTGACTACGTTCCACTTTAGCTTCCCACTGGAAAATTATGGCACAAGTAAATTAGTCATAAAAACTTAACTTGGATTACGCTAAAAAATCCCAAGTTGCTTCCTTTAAAGAATACGAGGTACACTAAAATAAGCAAACTCGACGTTTGTGTAACAACAACAACTATGCCCAAGAAATTGTATCAAGTAATTTGTTATGTTGTTATTTTCGAAAGTTTGATGCATGCTTTTGTTAGATGTTGGTAATAATAAAAATGATAAACCTCCAATGTCAAGTCTATCACAATACAAGTATTGGTAATATACACTCTACAAATCAATTAACTAATGAATCATAACTAAACAAACTGGTGTAAAAATGTACATGTAGGTAACAAAATGAAATGTGGCAGCTATTTACAATGAAACTTGTTATTTAAAAAATATAGCTAATACAGGAAACAGTAGAAATTAATGAGATTAAAGTATACCTCAACAACTTCCTCTCTAGCTTGAGCAATTCGGTCATTTTTCACCTGGAGTACCATCTTGGCTCTAAGTTCTCTCTTCTTGTTAAGAGTTTGTTGGGCATGTTGCCATGTTTGATAGGCCTTTACCCTCTCGTGAAAAACATCCTAAATGTGAGTGAAATAACGATAATTAAACCTGCAGGAAACGTCTTTCTTCACGTTAAATAAACAAAAACTAGTCATTTCAGGAACATCTGCAATGAACTATACAACATTACCTTGACTGAACCAATTAAAGCTATATAGTCCTTGAGTAGTTCTGAAAACAAAAAGAAATCCGAGTTGGCCTGTTCGTGATGCATCTGCTCTACCTAGGAATAAACAAAATGTACAACATTTTATAATTTTGTTAGATGCAAATGATGCAAAGGTACTAGGCATAAAATTGGAGCTATTGATTACTTTTTCTTCTACTTCAGCCAACTGAGCCAATGCCCTAGCTAAGGCGGTGTGTTCTTCAGCATTGCTCAGGATTGCAGCACTTTTGGCAAAACTGCCAGTGGAATTGGCCAATTCTTTTCGATTTGATACAAGTAGCTCGATACTGGTGTGCACTTTACGCAGTTGATTTTCTAAGGCTTCAATATTCTGAATTTTTTCCTCAAACCACTGTAAAGAATGAAATGGTTCGCATTAGTCAATTATTCTAGGACTGAAAAGATTTGCTGGAATACAATGGCATACTGACTGGGTCTGATTCATCCATTTTGTATGAAATCTTATTAACAGTCTCGCCAAATTTGTTGAAAAGTCGGACGACTCCTGCGCCACTGAATGCGGAAGTATTAGTTGCTTTTGGTAAGTCAGAATCAATTTCAAGAAAATCTCGAAAATCAGGATCTACACGAAGGGTTGGATGGCTTGCTGTTCGGTTCATGAAACGTTCGAGGCCTGCTCTTCTTTTTTCAACGAATTCTGTACTGTTTCCTCCCGATGACTCCCCTTGTCCTGATATTTTGATTTTTGTTGTGCCTATCACATTTTTCTCTGGAGCTGGTGGCACTATTCTCCCCTAAATCAACCAATTGTCCACTCAATATTGTTTACAAAATTCTGTATATCATGTATGTTGTATCGGTTAGTTTACTTATTGTAACCGAACCGTAACCGGTCCGTCATGAAACCCTTTCAGTTACGGTTACACTGTTTAACTCAAAAACCCGTTATGGTTAATGGATATACCTAATAATGACACCATTTGGTACAACATATTTCGAAAATACTTTTTGCGTTTTATTGGCATCGCAATGAGTAGGTTGTATTATGCACAATGGCCATGGGACAAACGTAAGTCTCAGGTGTTCAAATATTCAGCCATCTACTGCATGGGGATGGGTCAATATTCGTATTAAAATTAAAGTTGATTTGCATTTGTATTTTCGATAATTCTCATCGTGCATTTCTTTACCACCAGCATTTGCAAGAGTATCTTGCAGATGAGTTTGTGACCATAACCTTTTGTATATTGTAATTGTTAAAACTTGGGAGAAAAATCGATTCAACGTTGTTACAGACAGATAATTACTAATTGAACGATAAATAAATATAATCTTAGAGAACAATCGAAGAGATGAAGGTGAAGAGAAACTTATAGATAATGTAATATTATCACTTATGAACCGTAATTTGTCTCCCTAAAAGATGCATACCTACCAAGAATAACTCAATTGTTTTGATCAAGCAATTACTTATTTAAGTTATCGTTAGTTATCCGAATTAATTAAATGCTATGAACTAATGAAATGTAATTTTGTACTCTCTAACCGGGCTCGTTTTCTCATTGCTTTCTCATAATGCGTTTTTTCAGGACACAATATAATGTAATACTGCTGATTGATCCGATTATTTGTACTTCTAATCTGATATATATTTTTAGCAATTGGTAGTCCTCTTGTAAGGAAATTGTCTGAATAAATACAATACAATAATCTGCTATGTATTTACCTCTCCATAGTCGAGTAAACGCAGAATAAGTTCCTGTCGGAGTGAACACAACAGCGGATTCTATAATGAAATACCTAGCGGTTAACGAATGCAAAAGTAACCGTTAGTTTCGGTTACATATCGTAACCGTTAGTTTCGGTTACATATCGTAACCGTTAGTTTCGGTTACATATCGTAACCGAACCGTAAAACGCTGCAAAAGTTCCGGTTAATCGAATGCGATTAACCGTAACCGAATCAGCTCTAGTATATCTATCACCATTTTCATCATGGTGTACTTTGTAGTATAGATATGTATATGTACATGTAAGATGCAGGTACAACCATAACCATCAACAATAAAATACAAGACATTACCTTTCTCAAATACTTTTCCGCTAATTTGGAATGAAGACCCAAGAAATCTGAAAATCTTCTCCAAACAGCGAACTCTTTCCTACGAAATAGTGCAATATTGGTACGAGTAGTGACTCTGTATACGAGGAATGTGGACATTCCTTCCCCTTGTTTTTGAGGCTCTGTTACAGTAATATCTATGAATTGACGTTCATCATCTAGATTATCCTAGAAAACAAAATTTATAGATTGATCAATTAAGTAATTCATGCATTCATCAAAAGTACAAAAATAAAATTGACAATTTTGTTAATTGCTTACCGTATCCTCACGGTTATTTTTTTGTTCAGGCTTAAAGTCAGTAGAACCAGACGTTCCAGCCTCAACCTGCATGTTTAACAGAATTGTAATTTAAACAGCTAAGAGAACCACAATTGTCAGATTCAAAACCTTTCACACTCAAATTAAATACTATTCAATCAAAGCTTTTTATTGGAAGATTGAAAGTTCATTGAAGTGAAGTTTCTCAATCTTTATACGAATCTGGAGTGCATTCAATCCACACCTTAATTTAACTAACAAAACAAATATATCATTTCAATGCTGCATCAATAGATAAAGAGTTAAGAGTTTGTTTGTACGTTGCTTGTATACAAAATACAAACTATTGTTACAATAAACGAATAAAAGGATACTGATTGTGGAGAGCAAACTGTGGTTCGTCAGCATAAAGAGACATTGGCCTTTTAAGACACACTCGTCTTACAATAATAAACCATTTAATGGTTACATTGCTGTTCCTTAAAATCATATCTCTTACAGAATTGTTAGGAAGAGTGGACTGGCGGGTGCTCTGACCCTGTTGAGGCATATAAGGCTTCGATTGGTCCTGTTTGTTCTCCCCACCCGCAATGGTATCTCTTGCTGGTATTGAGCCCCCGATGTTATCCTGTATGTGGTGGTTATGTTGTCCCACATACACATCAGCATTGCCATTGGTATCATTGATTTTCAAGTCCGATGTCTGTCTCAAGCTCGAGTCCACATCCAAATCGTCATCGTCATTTAGATCAATCTCATCTTCTCCATGAAGCGTACGATCTGTATCCGTCATTGGTGACTTGAAAACACAGAAATAGTGCTATGAATTTTAGTTTACACTTTACACTCGACATCTTTCTTGTTTCTCTATTTCTCTACGTGTACATACTTTGTCATCTGAATGTATAAAAATGAATTTGATTAAATTTGGAATTAGGTCTTTAAAACTCCCACTCTGTCATCTGTCAAGTATCAAATGTTATACACACATGGCTAAATATTGGAAGTTGGAAGGGCGTATCGAACATAAACGTAAAACAGAAGATATGCATATTTTTGAAAGATTATTCTAGATGGAAATTAAGGAATGTTTATGTTTTCTGATCTGGTGTATCAGAAAATAAACTTCCCTATCACCAACAACAGCTTACCTCCAGAGCCGATTTGAAAATATCGTCATCTTCGTCCCCACTCTTTTTGGCAAAGTCGAGGTCAGAATTTCCTCTTTCAGACATGGTTTAAGATATTTGATCTTTGTCCACCACGTCCACATCCAATACCAAATCTAATTACTAAATACAAATTAATGCATTAATGCAGACGTCTATAGTACAGTCTACAGATACATTACGTTGATGATAACCAACGTCGGGAGGAGGAAATAATTGTAAAAGATCCACTTGTTGTGTATCTGTCTATCAGCATCAAAGTAGCACTATCCACTCAACGCATACTCAACGTTATAAGTTATAGTATGTGACTATCCAGTGTCTCGAATACAGTTCATGCACATAACAAATACAATTACTAACTATACTCAGTCAGTCACTATTCCACTAGTAATAATAAGTATTATAAACCTATTAAAACATATGAACTGTGTGTATTAAATTTGTGTAACGTATACAAAATACGACTATGTAAACATAACTACTAGATATTATTTTTCTAGTGAATTGACTTTTTTGTTTGCCCAAGATATCATTATTGGCTGAATAGAAAACGGAATGATAGTAAAATAAAAAAGTGCTTTAAACTTGTGTCTTGGATATCTTGAACCCAATAAGAGCACTGAATGCAATTACCGTTTCATTTCCACTCGTTTAAGTCGCTATACCCAATACCATGTCACTGTATGCCTCATGCCTTGATACTGTTTGTTTGAGATTGTGCATATCATATCAAGTAAAGTTCGTAAGAGTGAGCCGAAAGAACTGTCAGTTCGTGCAAGTCACGTTACCTGCACTCGCCAATGTTTGGTTGAAAACAGTGGCAAAAAGTCAGCAAAGCACAGAGCAACAGCCAGCAGAATTGATAATTATTGATTATTATTAAATTACTAATTATTAGTAAATTAGTAATTGTGTGGTTTGAAAATTGAAATCCACAAATCGTAAATCTAAATAAATAAGACTAAATTAAGAAATGACATCGCTTGCAAACACATCATCTGTGTAATGTTCGCGCAGCAAAAGTAGATTTTCACGTTTGGGTAAAACAAAATTCCGGTCAGCAGGTCAGCTTCGGTGTCGGTAGTTCGGTGGAAGATAAGCAAAAAAAGAACCCCTCTAAAAGTTAATTAATCCCGAGCCTTGTATGAATATGTCTATATCATTTCTGCCAAAAGACGTGTAAGTTTTATAAAAATTAGAAAATTATTTCAAAGTGTGCACCATTTATTATTGTTAGTTACTTAAATCTCTTTTGTAATGTCAATCTAAAAGTAATTTGTTACCAGTTAATGTGCTGATAATATTACATTACAACCAGGAATAAATTAAAAAAATGATTGCCTAAGTCAAGGGCGGATCTAGGTTAGGGTTTTAAGTGTCCAAACCCCCCAGCCCTAGATATAATTCGATTTTTGCCAAAAACCCCTATTTTTTCCACCGCCGCGCTTTTTTGTACGTTGTAGAACAAAATTTATATATTTTCTTTCCAAATGTGATTTACGTACCCTTTTTACGTGAATTTAATTAAAAAAAATTAGGCCTTACGGCCGAATTTCTGATTGTGGTGCCCATGAAGGTTTACTACGACTCAAAAACCCTCCCTCGACTGAGCTCTGGATCCGCCCCCGACCTAAGTTTGGAAATTAGTGGTTCCCCTTTTTTTGAATGTTTCTGTAGCTCTGCATCGGGCAATCAATAGTTTGACGATTTGATTTTGATCCCACTTCGCATCCCATCCCTCATCCCATGCCATGCCGATAAAGGCAGGCAGGTAGACTAGAGAGCATAACCATTACTGATTGATGCAATTGTAAACAGACGCAAATTAAAGACTAAAAGGTAAACATCATTTCATGTTAACACAGGTAATACCCGTGTTAAACAATATTTATGTAAAAAAGTAAAATAAATATAATTAAATAATCTGTTTTGAATAGGTGTAAAACCTAAAAGATGGTCTATACTACGAGGACTCTAGTTAAAATAGCTGGTTTTGGCGGATTTTTTCTACTTTCTTCCGTGGTTGGAATGCGCTATTATACCATTAAACGATTTCAGCAAGCACCCTACTATCAGCAAGCAGTTAGAATCGTGTTAGAAAATCAGGCTGTTTCAGATTATATGGGTAAACCACTTCATTTTGGAAACCCAGATTTTGCTGACAACTCAGTCAATTGCAGTACCCCCGAGTTTGCAAAGTTTGTGATTCCTATTAAAGGGGCAAATAGGAAGGGTAAAATACATTTGACCGCAAATTATACACCGCTTCAAATAAAAACTGATGATAACTCTCTTGAAATATCTGAACCTGGTGCAAATATTATTAAATCCGAGAGAATTAGAAATGATATAGAAGGACGACGAACTGGTGAACGTTGGAAATTGGAAAGACTAGAATTATCCCTTGATGATAAACCCGACCGTAAACTTGATCTACTACTTCTATCGGGTCTTACAAATGTAGTTAATCATTAACTGTTTTCCAATAAAAAAAATGTTCAAAACGATTTTGTTGCTACTACTCTTAGGCAATATGAATAAATGATTTTTTGGCAACATTCGTTCGCTCCCTTTATGCCAAGACTATACTGAAACACTACAGAGTTACCATAATGTCAATCATAATATTAGATAGATATCTATGCAATCATACGATACATGTATACCACTTATGTATGCTATCACTATCATATGTGTCTGTAGAAAGTTATGAAATTATGACAACGTGATGTTCCCATTAATTATTTAAAATTACATTTTATTGTGATATGCAAGTATGAAGTATAATTTAGCAATCGAGTTTATTTATTGAAAATCATTCTCGCAGCATGAAACAGCTTTGTACATTGATCAATGTCATCATACAAAACAACGACGTTTCACACTTATAACGAATTATAACAATTAGAAAGGAAAGAAACAAGTATATAACTTCACAGAAAATAAACAAGTTTTTGAATCGTAATCAATATATACTAAATTGGGAATACAGTATTTAAGTGAGAACATTTCAGCAGCAGAAAAGCAATTTTGAACAAAGTAATTTCGATTTTCGCACCAACATTTACCAGAGTGCTTTCAAATAAATTCATTTGATAATGATAGTTTACTTATACACAAACAAGAAATATAAGTCTGTTGAATCTAATGTAAATCTACTGAAAGAATTAATATAGTTATTATAATAGAACTTTTAAGGAAAATATTTTGGGGGTTTCTTATTTATCCTGTTCCACATCATCTTTGGCTTCTTCGAATTCTTCATCTTCCGACTCGCTAGAGGATGCTGAGTCATGCGGGGCAGTACCTGTTGGTTCACCTTCACCAACTCCCCTATTTTTCTTTTCATTGTCGTTCACATCTTTCTTGCCACCACTCTTAAAATGATTAACGACTATTTCCACCAATTCTTCCATATCCTAAAATTCAATTAATTCAAATTAAAGTTTCATCCTCGTTTACATAAATAGTGCAATCAGAATATCTTCCTTGCATGTTTTTTGCGTTTTGCAGAAGTTGAGTCAATCAACTGCTCAATTGCTTCTTTGTTTCCCGTGTCATAAGCAGATTGAAGAGTTTCATAATCCAATGCGATCTCGATGAGGTAGCGTCTAAGAAGAACCGCTCGACTACGATCTTTAGGATTTTTTCGAATCTTAGATACAAATATAGGCCGCAAAGATTTTACTTTCACTGCCAATTCCCGTTGTTTCACAAGATTCTCCATTTCCTGTACACAGTTCCCAAATGTTAATTTGATTACTGTAATGTAGGTTTACAAAATGTACGTAATTTGTACTAAAATAATTACTTGAGCTTGAGTTGTGCAATGTTGCATCAAAGCACTTGATGGAATTTCGCTGTCAACAGATACAAAGTTAATATTAGTTGCAATATATAATTCACCTTTTTAATCATTTTCGCTTAACCGAAAACCTACTCAAAATATGTAGCAGATGAATTACTGTTCAATTATAATGTTTACAGACAAATACAGTATCTCAGGTAAAATAAACTCCTACGTAGGGCTTTCAAAGGGGAACACATCTTCTGTACATTTGTGTGTAATAATTAACTTAGTATATATATATTATATATATACAATACGATCATATATTAACTTAAAATTCATTTTAGTGCAAAATCATTAATTCTGTAAAGAATATAGTACTGTGTCCTATGGCAAGACAAAACTCTTTGTTCAGTTGCAATAAATAGATTGTT
>JABASC010000378.1:0-43228 GCA_019776185.1 Plutomurus gul
GTATTCTGTATGGAAATGTCAACACCAATATCGGATACCCGTTTTTGAATATCCTTTTTCGTACTTTCTCTCTGGAAAGTACTTTCACTAGGTTCACCACTTCGTTGGCCAATTTTTTTGCCATACTTGAAGGTAAAACGTTCACACTTTGCACAAAGATGAGAAAGACCATTCACTATCCGTGAGCCAATTACAATTAACACACCAGTAATACTTTCTGCCTACTCTAAATTTTCGCAATCGGACAAATAGAATGGGCAACCTTTGGTATATTATATTGGAGGGGAGCAGGAATCCTTTTTGGTCTCATTAGTAATAATAGATGTGTAGGAATATATATAAATTCTAGTTGGAAGCTCTTTTGGTGTTAGTTTGTCAATATTGTCATCTGAAAGTTTAACGCCTGAAAACACAACTGCTTCTCACTTTGTTGTTGATGAAGCAAAGTTCAATCAATATCCGTATTACCCGGTTATAATTATAAATGCTATGCTCAGGTCGGCATAACAGCGCACCATACATTCAAAATAAATCTGCGTGGATGTTGTAAATCATGAAACCTACCAACTCCTCATGAGGTAGCTATAAATATATTATGAGAATCCTTTGTGCGAAGGTAAAGTACAATTAAAATGCCAGTTTTTAAAGTATGCTACTTAATAGTTCTTTAACTTTCACCTTAAGTTTACTACGTCATGTCTATGTATATTACGAGCGCTGATGGAGAGACATTCCTTGAGTTTCTTTCTAATTTACCAACTGTTTCTATTTGTAGTGCAAACCTAGGCCTACATTCATATTTACATCTATCATATCACATCTATGTATATTTATCTATGAAAAAAGAGTTGAAATGTAATTTACTGTTTACAAACAAGCTGAGAGAAAAGTAATTCCGTTGATTAATTTCTTCTGTTTCCTTTCCGAGTCAATTATTTTGACTGGTAGAAAAAGGTGTGAATGAAATTCACATCGTCGTGTTGGCACCTAAAGAAATAAGCGTCGACACTATGTATTGACATAGTAGGACCAGCAGATAACATTGGGTGGCCTGGTCACATTGTTGTGCATGCGTCCGACATACTCGCTTTAATAGAGAGTCAGGGTAGCCGTAAATTACTATTACAACTACTCGAGAGAGAAAAGAGAGAGAGAGAGAGAGAGAGCAATCAGATGCAAAGTTCGGCCTCAACCTTGGTTTCTTAACGCTACCAAGACAGTCACAGCACACAAACATACATGCAGTACACATTGTGGAGACTTTATTAGAGAATATGCGTAGGTTTGAGGAGATTGGAAGAAAACACCAGTTAATACTTTTATACATCAATGGTGATATATGGGACACCGTGTCTATGTTTCACCATTGTGGGGGAAAAGATAAATAGTTGACAATGAGCTGAACTGCTGTCTGCCGTCAACCCACCATCCATGTACAGTAACACACACCACAGATAGGGAGAGGGGCTCCCTCCTCCAATAAACAGCTCTGTGAGTAAGAGAGGTTCGTTCCTGAATTGAAAAGAGTTACACCTATAGAGAGTCACAATTAGAGATGCAGACTCGTTTTGTTTATGTACGGTGTTGCTCGTAGAAAATCAGTGGAAAATGAGCGAGTCAAACGAAGCCAGTCTACTACTACAATGCTGGTTTCTATAACGTACCTACACGCACACATAATATACATTTATTACGTGTAGGTAGGCTTGTGTGTTGCTCTGCACGCTATTAGCATGCTACTATTTTCAGTGAAACTATAGAAGATGGAGAAGAAGAAAAATGCAGTGTCTGATAATACACTACTCGACCTCTTCCTGAACTAAAAGACTGTAAGTAAGTGAATGCTTTCCATTTTAAATGCTTCAGTCGATTTAGAGAAACCTGAGGATTTTCCTTCCTCCGAGACGCAGACACACATATACACGGGCTTATACATACGAGAGAGAGAGAGAGAGAGAGCAAAGAGGAAATAAAATATGATGGAAGAAGCTGAAGTGGTTACATGCAGTGTATAGAGTGGAATCAGTGGAGTGCCAGTCCCTATATATGTACTTGTTGTAGTAGAAGTCAGGCATCCAGCTCCAAAAACGTCATGTTGCAACTTCCTATTACTTTTATAATCAGTCAGGCTGCTTCTCAGTGTGAGCTGGATTCGTATAAGGCGGCTTCAGTTTTTATTGTGCACTTTACCGTACTGGTGGTGTGTTCCTTAAGTCTGTCTATCTATGTGTGTGCACTATAGGAGTGCATGGCAGAAAAGGCACAGCTTGTGTTGCCCTGAAATTATCATCCCTCTGAAGTGCACAAAAACCAAAGCCCTATGTTCTTTCCAAGTAACTCATTTGTAAAAATGCCACATGTTTGACTAATTGCTTCAAGCAGGCTCTAGAAATGCGATTTCTTGACAAAATCGCTGCTGGTCGACAGTGCAACAGATAAATGACTGAGGATGTGCTCTGCACCCAATAAATTAAACCAGCTAATAGGCTAATTCTTCAACAATAGTGGGCATGATGCGGCGGGATTATTATTTATACGCGTAGATAGACAGAGACCTGTTGAGAAAAACATGTTTACAAGAACCTGTACAGATATATGGAAAGTTTTGACACCATGAATTTTTACCTACAGAGGAATGACAAATGAAATTTGAAATATCCTCCTTCTCCTCTTAAGGAGACGTCTCAAATTTGTATGTACACACAAACAAATGCTACTAGAATTTTTCTGTATCCACTCTAGAAGAGATTGTTGTGCGACGCATTGGAATTGAGAGAGGAAAATGTGCCCAATGATCACATTACGTATAAATAGAGGATTTAAAGAAGAGTATAGAGAGTTGTTGAGAAGATGTGGAAAAAATCACGAGAAATTAATAGAAAACTCCTCGTGATTCACAAGTACATTGTACAAGAATGATCTGGTGTACGAAGTTAAATGTGCACAAAGTAACATAAACAAATATTAGGTTCAAACCTATCAGCAGAGTAATGCAAAGTATGTGGAAATAGATTGCGGTAGTATTTGTATTGGCATTGAAAGTCATGGAATAGTTTAGAAGCTAGCACATTTTTCAAGATATGGAGCGGTGCGCCCTATCCAACTCAACTACCCACTATCTATTATCAATCTGTATGTACTAGGTACAGTGTAGTAATAGATTAGCAGTAGTAGTGTTCACGGTGATGGTGAGACCGTGTAGCCAGTAATAGTAATGTACTGCTAGTACCTGCTTATATACATAGGTTGCTGCAATATCATTACATACCTAAAAGATACTTTGTATATACGTAGACAGAGAGCAAGGAGCAGTAATTTGGTAGCTGCTAATGGTAGATATGTGTATATATGGAAACAGAGCACAGAGCAGAGATGCGATGGATACATTAGCAAACAATTTAAAATCATTGAGTTTGATTCTGAGGTTTGCATATGCATGGGACATGTACTGTGTCTGTGTGTGTGTGCAGTGTATAGGCATCCCTCTGTGTGTTGTGTTATTGCTGGTGATGTGAGGTGATTTTAGAAATTGGGAATGCACTGTTCTGCATACTATATGTAGGTATGAGTGTTGTTGTAGTGGTACACATAGTACACACAGTGTGTCTATTAGAGCATACCTTGTCGTGTGAACCTGTACACTATTACATGTATAGGAACTTAATGTACGAGAGAGAGAGAGAGAGTCGACTTTTAAGCGTCCTCACTTGACTCCGTGCAATGTACAAGTAAGATTAGCTATAAGAAGAAAAAGAAGAAGAAGACGAAGAAGAAGAAGACGAGATGGTGAATATGAAGTGGGATGCGAAGTGAACGTAAGGGGTTTCTGTTACTCTACTATGTGCGTGTATGACGAGTTGCGTTGACTTGAGAGCAACAGATCTTTCATATACAATACATGTATGTGAGACACAAGACAAGACACATAGCATATAGTGTGTGTGTATGTGTATGTATGTATGGGGAGAAGCACACACAGGCTAAATGTTGGAAGATTAGGGTACAACCTCTGGCTCTCTTCTTTACCTTACCTACTACCTACTCGTCTATATTCGGCCGAGTTCGTGTTTCGTGTCTCGGGTTTATTCGCAGAGCTGACGTAACTCACTCGGCAAACTTCGGTACTTGTCGTCCTGCCTTATATGGCTAAGTTCAAGAACAACTTGCCTAAAAACAATTACACATGAAAAAAATTATTTATGCTTTTTTACCTAGTTTTTTCGTCACCTATGTGTATTCGCCCCATCTGACTCCATACAGAGAGCGAGCAAGAGAGACAGGCTATAGGGACACGGTGCTATTACGGCATACGCTGTGTCTCTTGGAAAGCCTCTTAACTCTATCTCTCATACAACTAAATATATTGTGAGTTTTTCACGAGGATGGGATGAGGAATATTATCCTGATCATTGCGCCAGATACCTGAAGGTGTAGCACATATTATTATCTCCAATCTAAATACAAGAATGAATCTTATTACTGTGCTAGTTGAGATAGTTAGGCATGGCCTGTATAAGGTAGAGAGACAGTGAGAAGAGACGATCAGACGATGCAGCAGCGGTGGCTGGGTACAGTTGTGCCACCTCTTTCGAATCATTGATAAACTCTCATTGTGCCAAAGGTGTACCCGATTCCATTATAATTACCAAGTACACAGACACAGAGATGGTAGCTGGTTGTTGGGTTGTCAGCCAAGGTAAATAGGACTCGACGACTTTGTGCTGGCCCTATTATTCACTTCTGGACATCATTTAGATCTCTTCTAGAAGAAATCCGTGACTCTGAACGAAAGAATGACTCGTCTTGCTCTCTATCTCTCACACACTCACTCACACACACATACATAGGGAGAGAGAAAATGAGATGAGACTGTCAGCTAAAGCTCAAGCTCATCTCTTGCCAAAAGCTCAACCACTTGATTATATATGCTTATATGTAAAAATTCGAGAGTATAAAAAGATTTGAGAACGACCTTAGCAATTCACTACGGTGGTAGGTATACGAGACACAAAGATATAGAGACACCTAATGTCTTTACAGCATCATGTTTCTTCGTAACTCTCATCTCTGGCTCTGAATCGAATTGACTGCTCCTATACGACTACCACCACCACCACCACCACCACCACTTCATTTCCTTACAAAACTGCTCTGCTCCTTCTCTGACTGACTGTGTGCTTATGAGTGTCATTTCTTTCAAATACTTTTGCACTTCCTAACAGTCTCCTGTATGTTCTAGAAGATTTGCCCTCACATTCACGAGACATTTCTCTCGTCTCACTTGACTTTCAATACTTTATTGGTATCTCTTGACTTACTCTCCACGTACTGTATGCCACTTTTTGCATGCGGATGCTAGTACTGGTTACTGCACTCTCTGTGTGAAGTTTGATTTTGGTAATCAGCAGCAGTAGTGTGCAGAGATAAGACGCAATGACGACGATGTGATGAGGAAAAACTCCAGTTATTTTGGACGGGATAAAAAATTAGGCTGTTGATGTGGCTGTTACGAATTCTATTACAACAAACAGTAAGTATAGTAACAATAAAAGATTTATTCCTGGAGCTGCCAACTCTTGTTCTCCTTACATCACCACCAATGTTCTTCACATTATGATTTGTCATTCATGGCCTGAGCTAAATACTTGGTCCAAGGGCCGCCCAAAACAGCGCTACTTTATATTTCTTTTATTAAATATGACACAAGGTAAATATATTAAGTATGGCGTGCCCTCATTAATTCAAAAATCGTTGATAAACTGAACTTGAGATATATGAAAACATTTACAGCAATTCAAAAGTTTATATTATAATTACGAATAACTAAGGATTGGTGAATTTTCAAAATGTTCAGCTCGATAATATGGAAGACCGACGTTGTTGCTGTAATCATCTCGAATAAGATTTCAAAAAGTAGAGTTGTTTTGCGCAAAGTTTACTCTTAAATCTCGCTAATTTTTAAATGCACTGCTGTGCTGTCTGTGTCTGACCATATATGAGTAAGTATGCAATTCTCAAACTTAATACAGCTATCTGTCGGCTCTAAATTTCAAACTCGATTGTGTCTTGAAGGCATACAAGGGCACATTGTTAGGTACAGAAAGTCTGTTTGGGGGCACCATGGGTGGTAAGGGGAATCCCGGGTAATCCTCTATTTTAAGATGTCAGGAACATACTCTACACTTCACTATAGACTGTACTTATTGTCAGTGGAAGTCTTGTGCAACTTTCGAATGCCTCTCGGTCTCTTCTTTCTTATGTTTGTACGTACTTTGTCTTCTATCTCAATTCCAATTTCGTGAGTCGTTGTCTTGTGTGTCCATATTAGGTTGATTGAATACTTTCATTCTTACCAACTCAACTTTAGCATTTCAGATGCGCCAAGAGATGCAACCGTTTCACGAATTAAATAAGACGGAAAATTTAATTTTCTATAGAGAGTGTTTTGAGATGCTGGAAATTTTTTTTTACTAGTTTGAATTTATATTTAAATATTTTTTAATATTTAAATATAAATTTCTGAAAATTAAGACTATAGACAGTTAACAATGAAAAGCTATGCTATTATTCAAGTATTGATTGTGGTTTTGTAGGAGGCTATAATGAGCGTTACACGGTTTCATCTAGAGAATGAATGCACGGTTTTCACCTGCTCCTCATATGTGCATGTAGTATTTAGCTGTGGAGCGTTGTTTTCAATCCCTTGTGTGACCAATCGACTTAATATCTTTCTGTACTAATGAAATATTAGTAGGAATATATCATTATTACAGGAGGTAAAATTAATAGGAATATAGAAAAAGGTATTCACATGCGATCACGTATTTGTATAGTTGTAAGTGCCTGCGTCAGGTAGGTGTTAATTAGTTAGTGTTATGTTAACATTGCCGTCTGAGGTAGTAGAATTTCCCTTGTACGCCTGTCACTTCCTAAATTAAACTACGACAACAAAGCGATCTTTAAACAATCATGATGAAGACTGATGGCTGATCGTCTGAACTCGGCAAACTGTAGTGTACACACATAAATATATATAATCATCGACACTCGATTATATGATGGACAAACACCAGAAGCTGATGCTATGCTAACAATAGGAAATCCATTCGAATATGCCAAGATATTCGACGGGGCAGTGCTATAAACTGTTGGAGTGCTTTCAGTAGTATCTTAAGGCACAGCAGTCAATTTTATAGGTTTCAGTCAAATCATTTGTGGTTATAAATTACATTTCTAGTTCTTCAGTCGAGCGTTAAGAAGCATTAATTATAAACTAGGTGTGAGGTTTGAGGATGATAAAACCAGAATGGCGGGAGTAGCTCATTATCATTACTAGGTAGGTACTATTAATTTGTTATTCTGAGTTACATTGCATCTTGAAGGCCACACCGTACCACAACATCCACCACTCTCACTCACTCAAGTAAGAGAGACGTCATATCAATTTTCGTACATTTCGATTGCACACACACACACACACACATATGTATATATATAATGTATTGCGAGTCTTGTCTCAACTATTTACGCATTTGCTCTCTCATGTAATCCCTAATACCGCCATATCATTGTCAATGACTTAACATTCCAATTAGTACTTATTGCTAGAGTCAAAGTGCCGTCTAACTTTTTATAGCAGTTTTTATTATCCGGTTATTTTCCATTATTTAAAATTTTAAGAAAAATATATTTTCATGTAAAATTTATATATTCTGTCTTTGAAAGATTTATTAAGAATTATGGATCTTTTATATGTGTGGGTGATCTGTAATAACAAAACAGTCAACTCTTGGGAAGAAAAAATGAGGAAAAATGCCAAAGTTTGCAAAAGTGCTACTCTTGAAGTTTGTAAGATGAAGTAGTGGTTTTTCATTGCACATCTAATACATGTATCGCTGCTTTGTGTGCATATGTGTGCATGAGCGGATGATTTAGGTGTGTGGGAGAATGTTGTGGTAGAAACACATTGCTCTCTTCTATGTATCTCTCTCTCACTCTCTGTGTGTAAATTGGTTTTACTTAGGTACCGAGTCGTAGTATTTAGATGGACACGTGGGAGGATTGACACGGTGACTAAATTGGACGAGTGCATAGATAGTTTCTGCAATTACTTAAGATTGAAGAATTATTAATTCAATTAAATGCACTCGAATAACATACCAATTATCTAATTGTTTTGATTAGCACGCCATAAGCTTCGAAATAATTTTGCTCTTAGTACTTTCTTTTTGTTGTTAGCTTTCTAACAGGGCTTCCTATTCCTCCTATGTATCTCCCACCACCAACAACAACGTTATATGTACACAAATAGGTTTGACACTTGGAAGAGCGCTTTTATTGTCGAATTTGTATTCCCCTTCTTCGTCTTTGCTCTCTTGACTATAGTAATACTTAGGAGCGCACACATGTTTTCATATAATTAGGTATGGTTAGTGAAATTGCAAAAGAAAAATGTGGAGGTGTATAAGGTGCAGAGAAAAACTGCACAATCATCCAAATCTTTTCAAAAGCAGTTTAACCTCTTGTTTAATGTCGACGCTGTTATTGCATAACCTTTCATCCTCCTCCGTGAGCTGCGAGTTTTGTGCTTGTGACTTTTGATATGTAGTAGTAATACTACACAGAGGCAAATAGTCTAGATAGATTTCCACCTCAAAGTGGATTACAGCTGTTCTTGAGGAAATGCGGAAGTGTAAATTGAATTTCTGGTATAATAATTTATTAAAATTCCCTTTGAATCATGCACTTTGTAAATCTTGCCTAGACATTATGCAACTTCCGATGCGGAGGCAGTCTGTAAATTAGAGGAAATGCTTCTCGTATAATTCGATGAAATCAGAAAGCAGCTTTACATCCTAATTCTGACATGATGCAACCTATTAGACTTTCCAATTAGTTCCCCTCTAAATAATATTTTCCTTATGCACATATACTATATTTACTATTTTTGTGGAATTCGTTCACCTGCACACAAGATGGAAACTCAAAACAACCATGTGCATTATCTAACATCTTCTTACAATCTCAATTATTCCCCATTGCATAATTTGCGAACATCGATGTGTGTCCGTAGAACAGAGTTCAACGTTATTCAGTGAAAGTGATTTATACAGTGTCCTTCGTCTACCATTTCGCGGAAATCGAAGGCGTGGGTAAATAGCTTCCGCATAGTGCCACTGCTGCGAACGTCACATCGGGGGCTATGGACCTGTTTAATTCCTATACCTACATAGCTACATACTTAAGCCTCTCTCTGTACTATAAAGCAAACAATTCCTTGGCTAGCCTATTAATCTTTGAAGCAGTGCAGGGAACAGGTCAAGCAGCCGGTAAATGGCAGTCTTCCATTGAGTTATATTATACGTGCACCCACAGCCAATTCATTCATTTGTAGAATTCCGTCGAATGTGTCCGGTCTCTTTTTCTGTTATCAATCGAAAATCAATTGCAGACACAATAGAATAGACGTCGGTCTCTGTGCAACCTGACTCTGAAATTATGCACACTTACCTATGTAAATACATAATACGTAGTGGTAGTAGCAATAGCAGCATCAGAACTATGTAATAGCATAGTTGTAGTTCAAGCACATTTCCCAGCGTCTTGACAATGACATACGGAATTAGTGCTACCTACGTAGTACATACTACTACATGTGCATACATAAGTACTATTATGTACACAAAGAGTATCATATTATATAATGATATTGGAATTGACGCGTGTGCTTCCTCTTTTGAGTGGCTGACAATGAGACGATGTGTGTATGCAGCGACTGTGAAGGCTGGAGAGCAGTGTGGTTGGTGGCAGTAGTGGATGCACACAAACAAGAAGCAGGGACCGCTCTACAGATGATATAGGGAGAAAAGTGTGTGGGCACAAGAAGCCGTTTAGGCTAATAAAGAGAATTGGTTGTTTGGTTGTTGGCCATACAGTGTTTTCTGTGCTATGGAGAGATAGATAGAGCTGAGTGAGTGAGACAGAGAGAGAGAGAGAGAGACAAAGACAGAGAGGTAGGGAGTGGAAGTCAACTTGAGAGGGAATCAAACTAAAGTTATATAAAACGGAGAGCGCGGAGCAGCAGGCTATAGAGAGATTCATGTAAGGAAAAAGTATGAGATTGCTGATTCACTCACAGTGACTGGTGAGTGTGTGTGTTGTGGAGAGGTGGAGAGGCTAGGGCCGTGTACGTAGAGCCGAGTGGAGTAGAATTCTAGAACCCGGGCAAATATTGATCCGAGTCCTGCGGGAGCACATGGCAGGTACAAGCACATGGAGTATCGAAGACGTCATTCTTTCCCGTACCCGTTGACGTCATGACCCCCACAGTCTGCGGGAACGGGGTGGTGCGGCCACAAGGTGAGTTCATTCATAAAATTTATCTGGGAGGTTCTTGCGTTGACTCATTCAGTTTGGAGCAAGCCATGAGTTGCTGAACATCTTCGGATATCTTTTAGTAGCTCTGGTGAGCTTCCACTTGTACACAACACAAGCTCAAAAGCCTTCGCAACACTCTGCAACATTCTCCAAGTGCAGTCGCTGTAACTCAGCACTGCATTATTATCATCGTCGTCTTCTCTACTTCTACTACTTATTCGTCTTCACAGCCTACATCCAAAAAACCATTTGTCGTTCGCCACTTACTATTACTATTACTTACTACTACTACTACTACTACTACTACAGCTACGACCACTACATTTATTTAGTATCCAGTATCCACTCTGTTAGCCAGAAAGAGTTACACAACAGTCGATTTTTGACAATAACTTTATATATAAATATTATCAAGTCTTTTCCATTGGTAGCCACCACCACCACCACACAGTATCTCACTGTGTATTAGTACACATCTGGTCTTTGCCACCAACACTTGCATTCTCTCTGCTGTTACAGCAGTGGAGCAGCAGAATTCTCACTCTCTGATCAAGTGCAGTCGCAGTGTTAGTCAACGGCTCGCTCATTGTCATAGTCGCAGTCAGAGCAGCTCACTGAGTCAAGTTCTTCCAGTACGCTAGACGCTATCAAACCATGTCAATACTTTGCCCTTCAACTCTCTGAGCATTATTCCACACCTACGTTGTTTACATCGGGGAGTTCCAGTTTCACACACGAAATATACATATACGAAAGGAAGAAAGCTTGACACACAGTCTCTCTCTCTCTCTCATTCACACACACACACACACACGTACTATATATACTGTACTGTGTGGTGCTCACGTTTCCCCAGTAGTATTCTTGTGTCGGTGGAGTGCTGTACACGTTCAGTGTGTGGTCTCACCGCTCAGCACTACTTTTGACGCACTTTTTGACAGGTTATACACTAAAAGGCAGGACTTGGTCTTCTGTTGGTCCAAATCAGTTTTTCACGACCGCCTGACTTCCTTCTGTCATAACCGTGACGTTATGCAGATTGTCCTTTAAGAAGACGCGTAGACAGAAAGAGAGATATTATTGACTGAGATTGTTTACACTTTGAGTTACGAACTTGTGACTCCTCCACAGAGTGACAACAAGAATAAATCGAGTATTTACATCTCGCTACACAATAACTTCCTGCCTGAGAGACTTTCCTGAAGCGTCCTTCATACAGAATTCCTCTCCACTCTCGATTCCTGATCTTTACAGAGAGAAACCATATGTTTACCTTTAGCAATCAGGCGATCGTACTACTACTACTACTACTACTTTTACTACACGCTACAGCCATTACTACTGTGTAGAGACTTGGGGCAATTTTATATATAAAAAAAGACTTTATACTAGGAAGGAGTCATTAGAGAGACTTGCTTCCGTGCGAGGTAATTAAATTGTGGATAAGCAATTGCCAGCTCAAGGTTCACCGGTGACTCCGGTTGACGTGACCTTTTCTCTGTCTTCAGCAGAGTCGGAGTCATCATCAAGAACCGAGGAGAAGTTTACCGAGATGAGAATGATCGAAGACCCCGTGTTGACTTTGTGTCACTTCCCCAGCCCGGGAACTAACCCGGACGTGCCCGAGAAAAAGAAAGCCCGGGTTCTGCCCACGGTGTCACTGAGTCTCCTTTGTTTCTCCCCACCCACTGCCACTTCGCCGCCATCCTCGCCCTTCCACGACAGCAACAGTCCACCGAACTTGTCTTCAGACGTGTCCACCTTCGAGAAGCCTTTGACCAAAGCCACCCTGATTGCAGCCGAGAAATTCGGAAAAATTGAAGATAGTCTCAACACGCCGATTACGGCTGCACACGGTTCAGGATTCTTTGGCACATCTGTGCCACTCCTGGATCCTCCTCCGATCGGTGAGTGAAAAACTTTTTATCCTATCATTACTATACTGCTTCTGTATTAGTTCCCTCATTTATTTCTCGGCAATTTTCTTGCTGTTCATCAAAAGTGCAGAGGAAAAAAAAATGCATGCGGTTAAAAGTAAAAGTCGAACTCAATCTAACATACAGACACACGTGCAGGTTGCATATACAAACTTATGTAATAAGCTGCTATCTGTTGTGTGTAGAATGGCTTTTAGTAGGCTCTCGTGTATATAGGCAACTTGTGGCTCTGTGCAAGAACCACGGCACAAGCCCGCACACTCAACCATCAACAATCTATTGCACATACTGCACACACACGTATGCTGATAATGCTGGCGCTCTTCTAGATAACTCGCTGTCATAGTCCAATGTTAATATGTTGGCTCATACGCGTACATGTACTATATCCTATATATACGTGCTTGTATATTATAAGCACACAGCCGCTCACTCTCTCGAAACTGGCAAGTGGAAATTCTCCGCACACGTCTTCGTGCTCAACCAGGTATACCTATTTAGGGCGGATATAGTAGTAGTGGCGCATATATCACTTGTATGTAGCCGTACTACGTTACTTGTAGAATATTACTAATAGAACTTGACCATTATCATCTTCTGTTCTTCTGCTGCTGTAGACATATGTATACAGGAAGATCGAATGAGACAGATGAGATAAGCGATGTAATGGGCGACTGAGTCGGTATTCAGTATTTAATATAACGAGTGGCACACTTAATTGTCTCAACGGTGAGCAGTGCGCCTTACATCACAATGTCAGTGCATACATAATCGTAACGAATATTTATGCGCTCTGCCTAATACCTTAGAGGGAAAAGGTTAACAGTTGTGTCAACCTATCTGTCTGCTGCACAGCATAATAGAATTACTCATCTATCAAATTTTCTGGGCTGCCTTCCTATTGTGTTGTGTACGTACGTGTTGGTACACAGGGTATCAAATATTCACATATTGTGTAACGAAACAACAATGAGAGCACAACCTTTTATTAGGTAGATTGGCCTAATATGGACATCGTAATAAGTCACCTTGTAATTATACTTCTAGCACCCATCTCACAAAAGTCTTGTACGGAATCATTCTCCTTCAACAAATTTTCATTCTTTACAGATTTTCTTGTCAATATTACGAGTATGTATGGTAGTGCATGCATGATGCATCACACATCACCAGGTCCGTGTTATCGATCGAATTGCGAAAAGTCAAATAATCCGCCTTGGTTTTCATATAGGTAGTTACAATGGGCTTCGCACCGTTTAGCTAGATCGAGTACGGCTGGGCGGAGACCCTAACCTCTTTTTTTCATCAACCTAAAATGGTTTTATGACAGTCGTCATGAAGTCATTGTAAAAATCTAATGTTTTCAGATGACAGAGCCGAGGGCAAAACATATAAAAAAATATAATTATTTTTGTCAGCTAGTAGACACATTTAATTCAAGTCATGCACGCGCGTGTGTTTTAATGTTTAAATCTCAGAGCATATGCAATTGCAATTGCAATTGCAAAATATATATCGATATATATAATTTGAACGCATACCATATTGAATGCTATTAACATTGAGAATTGCATATTTTGGGGTTTATGGCAAACACATCATTTAAAATTGAAGATGAAAGGCAATAATTATCTTTCTTTGAGAGTGCTAGTGAGGTGCATGATGATGTATTAAAAAATACCACCAAACTTGTCATGCGTAGTTTTTGCATTGGTATACATACAGTGGAAATGTACTATGTACTATATTACTATATTACATGAAGGCAATCCTTCAGATTTTATTACTCATTTTGAAATTTCTTTGTGATGTTGGAGTTTCAAACTATTTTATGATTCAATTATTTTACAACTTTAAAATTACATTTAAAAAAATACAAATATAACTGTTTTTATTAAAATCAAATTATATTTTGCAAATTAAAAAATAACCTCAGCTCTCTTTGCTAAGAAAACAATTCATATGTATTTAGCATTGCCTAAAAATAGATATAATATCCTATGAAAAAATGTTCCGGTGGATTACGTCACCCTGTAAGCGTATATCGTTTCATACCTGTCCAGCAGTCTACTGCGTTCGTACACAGAAGCAGTAGTCAGTTAGCTCAGTGTCAATATGCGTAGACCTTGCCTCTGCTGAATGAATGGTTTTAGATTAACCGATTGCAACGAGAGCTTTTACGATAGTACATGAGAATCAAGCAAACAAGACAAACGCATACAATGAATTTATATAGGTATTTTATGCATTTGGATTCGATGCCAATAATTTAGTCATAAAGTGAGATTCGCAGAATCAAATTTATATAAGATGCTCGACGTCATCGATGGTTTTTTCTGCATGCACAAGAAGAGAGAAAACACGGTTGTATGGGCCAGCTGCTATTTTCATGCATGTCTCATTCGAAAAAGGCGTGGGTGTCGTGCATTGTAACTACACTATAACATTCTGCTGTACATAAGGAGTTGTAAGGAGCAGCAGTGCAAACACCACAGTAGTACTCGTGGTAGTAGTGTAATAGTGTACCTACTCTTCTGTTGGTATGCCCTTTTGTTTAGGTAGTACCAATGTAGTTAGTAGGTCCTCTCCGGCTCGTACTAAACACTCTCTGCATAGTATGTATGTACATACACACACACCAAGTGACTATGATGATCTGAGTGTGAATGTTGTGTTGTGACCGTGTCCATATATTCACACACACACACACAAACACAAAGGTCCAACAAAAATACATACACTTATGCATGTATGCAGAAATACTTTTCATTTGTATGTAGGTAAGTCGGAGTTAGTCACTTATACACCACATTATCACCAACCAGTCAAACATTCAAAGAGCCATTGGGTTCGTTTGGGCTGAAAGGGTTGCGAACATCTTCCAGTTCCCTGGCTCCTCCACTCATTGTTAAACGATCTCTTGTTGTTTTTCTTCACACTGTGAGTTCCTTACGTTTCTTCTGTCTCTGTGTACCTGATGATTCAATCATGCCAATCTGATAAGGAATGAAAATTTGAATCCCAAACCACAACCTGTATTCACTTACAACTCACTCTGCCTCCTATACCATAGTTATTACTATGCCGTAATATATTATAGTATATAGGAACGACCACTGACTACTTACTAACTAATTGTAAGTCAGCTCGCACAAATTCAGGAAGCATAAGGCCGTGTGTGTATGTGTACAGGATTGATTTAACCATTTTGATGATCGCATCAACTTCTTATAAACAAGTAGAATGAGCACTCCAAAATTATATACTTGTTCTCTTGTCATTATTCCACCATTACACTACGAGATATATCATCAGATTGTCCAATCGCCTATGTATCGCATGTAAACAGTGTAGGAGGAGGAGGAGGACAAACATGTTCCGTTTCTTTATGCCCGCTCACACAAGCATTCGCTTTCTACACCTTGCTGTAGTAATAATAATAATAATAATAATGATTGTAGTAACACGATAGCACCAGTTGTGGTGGGCATGAGTAAACAAACTGTATACAAATAACAGATGTGCGTAGTAGTTGTAAATATGCATAATGATATGTAGTATGGTAACCATAACCTAGTACACAAGGCACCCAGTGCACACAGTAGCCATAATTGATAAAGTTGACGTGAAAAGGTGAAAAAACTGATGAGAAATCTTTTGGTTGGTTGACTTGAGCAGGATCTTTAGATTCGGAGCTAACTTTGTCATCCGTGAGTTCTACGACGGACCTCAGTCCTCCACTCAGTCCAAAGATGTTTCCGTCTCACCCCTCCCATCACCAGTCACTTGATGAATCTCAACAGGCCCAACAGCATCATCACCAGCAACACCAACAGCAGCAGCAAGGCGGGCCACAACAGCGACTACGAGTCACGATGCCCACCGTGTCCCAACAACAAGCCTCTCTCAATACTCCGCTACCACAGTCAGGATCTCCGACATCAGGGATCAATTGGATACTGCCATCCCCTGACCGGGCATTCTACGCTCCCCTCTTCGGCATCTTGACACCCACACAAACACAGCAATTATCATTTTCTCCTGATACTCAAAGTCCCGGGGGTAACCAGTTCGGAGCACCCCAGACGGATTTCTCCGCATTTGACCCATGCATATCTTTGTCGGATGACCCGTTTCGTCAGCAGGCCACACAGCAGTCGCAGCAACAGCAACAACAACAACAACAGCAGCAGCAGCAGCAACAACAACAACAACAACAGAAATATCATCCGTGGGCCACACCGGACTTTGAGCAAAGCAGTCAGGATCAGTTGGTGATCCCGAAGCAAGAACCGTTCTCCGACTTTTGTACAGGGGGACCTCCGTCAGTGGAGACCTCCAACCCTCAAGACCCTTCATCTCAGGCCCCCGTCGGACTAGCCGAGTACAATCCAAGTACTTCCAAAGGCCACGAAATCTTATCACAGGTGAGTTATCCTTCTTACCATAGAAGTTTACATTTCCGCTTCGGTTGACTGTAGATTGCATGTGTCCCCCACCTCCATCACGAATAGAAATTCGCAAGGAAGAGACTCTGCTCTCTATAAATAGTAGTAGTCACATTGAATTCTTTTTCAGGAGTAGATAGTAGAGACAGTAGACTAGACCTTATATGAAACTAACCCGTAGGAATTAGCATTGTACGAGTAGAGCAAGCATCCCGAATCTATTTAGTGATAATAATAAAATGTTATAAATGATGAACGTGTGCTGAGAGGTTCTCCTCTTTTGTTGGTTGTCAGTCCGAAGTTGTCTTACCTGAGTTTTCTCAACAGGCCGGACCCCTGCGCTTGGTACCCGTCAAGCCACGACGGTACCCCAATCGTCCTAGCAAAACTCCCGTTCACGAAAGACCGTACGCCTGTCCAGTGGAAGGCTGCGACAGACGTTTTAGTCGGTCCGATGAGTTGACGCGTCACATTCGTATCCACACCGGTCAGAAACCGTTCCAATGCAGAATTTGCATGCGGAGCTTCTCACGCTCAGACCACTTGACCACCCACGTTCGCACTCACACGGGCGAGAAGCCTTTCTCCTGTGACACTTGCGGCCGTAAGTTCGCTCGCTCAGACGAAAAGAAACGTCACGCCAAAGTTCACACAAAACTGAGAACTCGTAGAGAAAACAAATGTACATCGAGTAGCGCCAGTAGTTCAACCACCGCCGCCAGTCCAAGTCCGAGCGCAGGGGGCAGCTCCAGTTCCAGTGTCACCCCTGTCCACATGCTCGCCGGCCCATCACCTCAACAACAACAGCAACAACAACAACCACAGCAACAACCACAGATTCCTCTGCATCACCAGCAGCAACAACAACAACAACAGCAGTCGATGGGCACGCCGCACTCTCAAAGATTAACGATAGCCCAGGCTTCGCTTCCCCACACGATCACGTCTCAAGATATGCCTGTTGTAACAACTGGATTGTGATACATCACGTATAGCGCATAAAACTATATACCTATACATATAGCTATAATGTGACTTTTCTCCATGGAAAGCACAGATACACAGCCGACTATTCCATGTTGTTATTAATAATAATCTAGCCAATTCAGACTGCATTCGGTCAACGCTGCATTGCTATTTGCTATAGCTTACATAATGTTATTATACCTACTTGAATATGTACACACACACCCACACACACACACATAGTACATAGTCTGCAGACAATTAATTCTATCTCAGAAGAACTCAGAATGAGAATCCAGTCATTTCAGTGTAAGTCTTTTGTTCGCTGTACTCTACATACACATCTGGTAGAATGTAGGAAAGTGTTAAAGAAGAGACAGCATCATTTCCCTGGTCGTCATCGTCATTTCAATAATCAACGGAATACCTGTGTGAGAGTTGGTTTGCACGTACGGACGGTTACCTAATTTGTACATGTGCATTGATGAGGATGACCAGAAGGAGTCCAGTGCTGCGATTTGATGCTCTCTCTCTCCATTCATCATTCGTACACGCACACACGTTATAACCGTCTCTCATTCAATGTTGATGCTGTAGGCTGCAGTGTATACACCCACCAGCTCTCCGTCGAAATAAGTAAGTAGATATAAGTAAGTGTACACACATACACAAACATACACACTGGCAGACAAGTCAAAAATTATGAGCAGTACGTGTGGGCAGTTGTATTGTATTGCATTGGATTGTAGTAGTGGTAGTAATAAGCAGCAGTATTACTACAACTACGCGACCCGAACCCACCACGCCGCATTTTTGCCAAGCATTGTTACACATTTATTATTGTTATTGGTGCGGGTATTCTTTGCAGCGTGTGCTAATTATTAGTATCAACACACTCACAAATTAGACTATTACCATTTATCAGCGATAAACATTCGTACATAATTTATATATAGTTGTAGTATATCTAAGGTTCTCTGTGTGGTTTTAAATGCTTTTCCTGTATAACCACAAAACCTGTTGAATTCAGCCGTGATTTACTAGCAACAGGAACTTTAGAATGGAAATCTTAAGAATTAGTTTGTTTCCAGTACGATATCGTGTGCGACAACAATTTAAATTCAATTCTTTTGCTTATTCTGACCGTTTCCTAAGGGATTTCTCCCATATGAATCAGTCAGAATGAGAAAACGTTGGTGAATTAGAAGTGGTTTGACGTCGTGAATATTTATAATATATATATCAACTGAAGAGTGTAATTCTACTTGACTCACTTTTAAATTATTGAGTGACACGCATTTTGGACTATAGCTGTAAGTTAAGTGTATGCATTTATCGTCTTTATCGAATTACTGGTTAACACTGTGAGCTCATATAAGCAGCAGACAGTTATAATTATCGTTGTTGTGTCCACACATGAGAAATACTTTCACCTTACAGAAATTCTGTATACAAATTTTACTATTGTATGGTATTTAGTTGAAGTTGAACGGGTGTAGCTGAAATGACTTTAATTCTCGCTATGAACTCATAACTACATACAAGCAAATAATTGACTATGTGCTAGAGTGTGTTGTAGCGTGTAATTCCGTACTGTTCGTATACACTTCTTTACTTATAGCGGTTTTACATTATTCATTATATGTGTACTTTACTAACTGGATTCAAAATACTTCTACTGTAGCACAGAATCAATATATCCACTTATTTACTATTGCACTAACATTTGTACTTGTACTACTATTAGGAATACACATTTGACGTTGTGGTTTAACTAATGCTTTCCCCAGGAACTCAAATGTTGTCTGTCTAAAAAATAGACTTTTATTGCTTTGACCAATAATCGTAGGATTTAGTGGCTAGGTTGTATTTTAGAAGAAACATAATATCTAGACATTATTGAGATGCACACACTGAATTCAACAGCTGGTTGCTCTTTATACAAACTGTGGAGTTAGGAATACTAGAAAAAGTATTTTGGCTTCTATAATTACAAGTATTAAACTGACTTGAAATATGTGCTAGGTTTCTCACGCACATCACCGTTTACGGAAATCACTAATCGTAATTAATACAATATATATATAGTAATGGTAATACAAAGTAAATGGTAGATAATCTACATATTAGTATAAAATATAGTGATTATAGTAGGTGGAAAATCATCTTCTTGTTAGCATATTACATACGTTATTGTTGATAGATAAATATTATAGTAGAATAACAAAGAGTGGTTTTTTCAGACTAATCGTTGTATGTACTTGTGCAGACATTTGCAGTGTACAGAATATTATTAAGTACATATATACTAGACATTATAATCATAATGTCCGTGTGTACTGTCTTCAAGGGTTACATTTAACACGGACGATTGACTGTACTCTACACATGATGTACTTTATCTATATACCACTCGATAAAAGTTTACTAATACATACATGTAATTGACTGTCTTAGCGTGGATATATTTTAAAATATTTATTTGTGGTAATTAATTTATCATGCAAATACATACATATAGTAAGGTAGCTACATAGGTGAACACTGATTACAAAGATGTACAGAATAATTGTTACTACATACTTCGTGTATAATATGTACTAAGGATGTGTTGTTATATAATAATATGATAGCGAGGACGATATATAGCTGTAGGGTTGAAAATATGGCCAGGAGAGGAACAAGGGAATGGAACAGAGAACAGTATAGTAATGGGTTTTAAACAATGAATCGAAAAGGTGCAGACATAGACTAATGGCGCGGTGACATTAAAAGAAAGTGACAGGAAAGCGAGTCATATAATCAATGCAGGTATCCAATACAGTAAAATAATCCGTAGTTTGTAGAGAAATGAAGTTGGTGCAACTTGGACAATTTAAAAGTAGGTAGATTTTGTAAATGTTTCTCATAATATGGTCGCACATCCACACACAGTTTCTTGGCTACTCTGAGCCACTGGAGAAAGGCCACTGGTTTGTAGGTGCAGCAGCTTTTTTGGAGAGAGCCACTGTTGTTGTTGTAATTTAAGATACTACAAATCCGTATAGTGCGTATAAATCATACTTCATTCTAAAATACTTACAATATTATACATATATAGTTGTACTGTGAATAAGTAACAGCACTTACTGCCAATTCTATTTGTACTACTATTACTATAGACACGGGTAAACGATAGGCATCCTCTCGTCCAACAAATCAATCGCATACTACTATTACTATTTAAAAAGGTAATCGTCAATAATATCCGTTTCTATATGGAAAACCCCTCTTGTGAAGTACTTTCTCCCAATGAATACACATACTATTATATACACTAATAGGTGCTACGACCACAGACAATGACAGGACACACATATGTAAAAAGAGCAGCCAACACGAACAACACACACGATATAATATAATAGAGAGTACATGATTTACACTATAAATACAATGAAATACCCTATACACTTGTGCTACAATGTTTTCACTAGTTTCTCACTTTGAAAACATTTAATAATATTTATACTTGAAATTGGTCAACCACCATCACCCCTACTACTACTTCTACTACTTCTTCTACTACTTTCTACTACTGCTCTATACTATATACTACATCATTATTATATTAGATGTATACATAAAATGCGTGCGTGCGACGGAATGAGTGCATTTATATGATAGACAGGTTTATATTAAGGCTGTAGGACTCCTCTCTGAAAAAGACTAGAGACCATCGCAGAACACATTCCTCTGTAGATGACAATGACACTTGTGTTGCGAAACTCTAATGACGACTAAGATGAGCCCCTTCGTCCATTAGTAAGCTAAAATCGATTTCGTAGCACAAGTGAAACTGTTTTTGATGGACTGGCTTGGCACACCGCACGTAATTGTGCACTGCAACCAAGTAGGCATATATATATATATATACGAAGATAGGATCGATTTGTGTAAGAGAAACCGAAACCTCTCTCAGATCTCTCCAATGGAATCCTAATCAATAAGTAACGGAATTATGGAATAAGTTTACGTCTTTCCATAGTAAAAGGTGACTTCTTTGTTCTCTGTTTGGAGCGGCAGGCAGGAGGAGGGTCTCGTCAACCCACTACAACGTTGTGTTTCTTAATAGTTGGTGCTGATAGCCATTGCGAGCATTCGTGCCTCTCTTATACTCCTATTCTACATTGTTTCAGCCACCTTGTGTTGCTGTTGCTACACGTCTTTTCTTCCATCCGAGAATCTATACAGGAAAGCATTCAAAGGATATTCAGGCTATGCTAGGAATCACCATTTGTCATACACTATGTTGTATTTCTTTGACTTTCTTTTAACGAGTAAACAGTGAATTAGAAACCAGAGCATTCTTCTTCCACAATATAGAAATGCACTCAAACAACTTTTCACCTACTTACTGATGTAATATGTTTGTTTATATGTTATCACTTTGTCCTTTTTAAGGCATCTCTGTGTGAGAATTTCTGTGCGCCACAGATATATGCCTCAATTATTATTTGCAGTGCAACGTGCTGCTTTCCTAGGAACATTTAACATTCATATATGCAAACACATCCGCACATTGCGTAACAGTACTAGGTATGTGAATTGAAGAAAACTCATTGTCATTTTCAGTCACTCACACTGTCATGCCAGCCAGTCTAAAGTCACTTAAACTGAAGGCATACAGGAGCAGAGGCATTTACTATACTTGTACTGCTGTGCTGCTAGCTTAATACTGAACGTTCATAGTTATAAATACAGAAACTTTCTTATACAGGCAATATATATATACAAGTATGTATACTATATAGACATGGATTTCTACAGTAGTAGGATCTTGTATCATGAATACTAATAATGACTAACCACCAACTTCATTGATATTTGATGCTCAGCAGACATACATATATTACTTCACTTGTCCGATGATGACAGACACAACAGAATTAAATGTTTATCACTGTCTATTGTGTGTGTGTTTTGACTTGGCCACAACTGTGAGTCAGTCATGTGTCACAAATGATGTCTTGACGTCAAATGTTCACAAAATAGACTATATACTATATACTTACTTATTATTATATTATACAATAATAGCAGATGTATAAGAATGCAGATTCCCTTTTAGCCTTGCGTGTCCTATGCAAGTATTCAGGGTGCTAGCAATTTTTACCTTTTCATCAGTCTACTTACATAAGAGCATTGCAAATGGCATCTGCACAAATATTCGAAACACAGTCAAAGTAGTTGGGAGTCCTCACAATTCATACTGTACATTGCAGTGCTTGCTATTTAGAGATGCTGCCCCACCATAACTCAATTGTTGATACCTACATACAGCTTTAATAATACTGAAGTACCTCGTATATACTTACTACTTATTCGCTATGTTGTGCTTTAATCTATTGGTATTGTTGAACCATATTACAGTATATATATTATATAGTTGTAAATTCTTGTTACTTTGTTGTTTTTATGTTAGACAAGACAGCATTGTACTTATATTTAGTACTACAGACACTGCCAATCAGTTCTGCTTCACATACAGCCGGCAATTGGTTATAGAGGAGGTGTAGGGTGGGTCGTGAGTCGTTTGGTCACAGATGTACTATATGATAGATAGGACAAGTATGGACAAAGTGAGCAGCTCTCAATCACAAGAAACCTTACTGATGACGATGTATTTAGCTATGTGCACGGTCCACGTGTGTCTGCTGTAGATCGTAGCACATTGTGTTGGTGTAGGTGCTGGTGTGCTGGGAAATAATGGCGCACATTGTGAACTTTTAGCGAAATACCACAGGTATGTACAGCACACATACACAAAGTGCTACTAGCTACACCTTTTTATTTACAATCTGTACTCACCATCTACACTGCAGCGAAAGATCATATGAATATATAGGAATTGTGTGGAGGAAAGTACTGCACACGGGCAAATGTTAGGAGGCTGTAAATATAAGATGTATATGTAGCAATATATATGATAAGGTGAGAGAGAGAGAGAGAGAGATAAATAATGGGAAGGGGAAAGTGAAAAGTAAGTCGGCGAGTAGTGAAGCGAGCTAGAGCGAGTCATAAAACGTTAGGAGTAGCAATAAAGCATTCGTACCAAAGTACACGTGTACAACATACATAATACATACATTATACAATACACAACAGAACAGAGCTTTGTCAAGAGCACAATTAATTAGCTCGTGCTAAACAGAAAAACATTTGTAGGTCTCTAGGTGTTCCAGCTGTACATGTGTAATACTAGGTCGTACATTTGTACGGAGTACTCTGTACACATTACTCTTCAACTTTTAATATATACTACATATACCTTTTTGCTGTTGTATCGAACTGTCAACTGTTTACATGGTAAAATGCCTACTATACTATACGACATTGATTAGGTAGAACTATAGTATATAGGACTTACAATTATATATATATAGCGAGAGACAGAGGACAGGTGGGTAAGTAATAAAATAATTGATGTTCTGTGTACGTACTTTTAGAATATACACATAGATCTTGACGTGCGAGTCTTATTTTGCAATTGTATTTGTATTGTTGATCTTTGTCATGTATTATAAATATATATAGAAAGAGCATAAAGTGCAGGGACAAGTGTTAACCGTCACTACTACTAAACCGAAAATTTAGCTTTAGCAACCTAATCTCTCTCACTCCTTCCATTTTTGTATTAGATCGGAATGGTTCATTTCCTGATGTCTAATTCATTTCTCGTTTCCTTCTCTCCATGATTGTGACTAAATGCAGCCCGCAGATTCATCATCATGGTTTGCTCAAGTAATTGATGTACTGGATGGAATGTGTGCTTTCATAAGTGAAGTAGCAGCAGCAGCAGCAGCTCTCTACCACCAGCAGATCCAATTTTCCAAATCTAATTAGTCAACTGCTCTTTCATTGAACCTGAACACTACTGGAGATATGCTACAAACACTTACTGCCATGTTCTACCCAGGCCATCCTCTTGAGTATATTATCCCGGTACTTATCCCTATAGACATAATATATTTATCATTACTATATTATATGATCCAGGTACAGTGACTCTTCTAACATATATATATATATATATATATATAGATAGATATATATTTCTGTAAGTGACCCTATTGTAGCTTTACTGGTGGAGAGGTGTGTTTTACAAACGACTGTGCTATATATTGGAGATGAAGCGCGAACTACTACTGAATACTACTGAATACTACTACAAGATACAATAATGGATGTGAATTGTCACTCCATGAATTCCAAATATTATTAAAATACTATACAAACACTACTTTGTTCTACGACTTTTCTAAAGGCATACAAGTAATGCACATCACTGATGAGTACATACTACTGCTACTACCTTACATAAATAGTAAATATAAACAATAAAAAAACTGCTAACCCATACAACATCACATTTCTAGTAACACGACGAACGAGAAAAATAATTAGCCATTTCGTCAGAACATATCTTGTTGTAAGTGCAAGTCTTGTTGTTCGCGTGTATATTGTATGCACACAGAGGATAATTTAAATTTCAAGCTCAACGATATTATTGGCCTATACACGGTGTATTCTTCTTCTGTTTAAGCTGCACATGCCTACTGTACTCTACTGTATTAAGGGTATACATTCAAATTATCACCTCTCTATTACCTTCTTCTACTATTTAGATATTCACTACAATACTTAATTCACTACAAGTATTTCTCTGAAATACTAGCCTGTCCATGTGTGTACTTTCTAAATGTACTGTCTTGTCTATTTACTACCGGGCGTGCTTTAATCGTGTGCAATTCTTACTTGCGAAAAGTTTTCTCTCTGTATCATTGAGAATCCTCATTAGAGTGTGCTTTATGTATGTAACAGACACTATTTATACTGCGACTCTGTGTACACAGTCGTGCTGCAGTGCACACACACCAGAGACACAGACAAACGATCCGTAGCAGCTTCTTCCCATCCACCCATAATTGCAAACAATCAAAAATAATAATCGAATGTGAAATGTGAGCCATTTGGACGTTAAATTCGAGTCAAATGTACACTTTAATGACTAGAATGTATTTTTAATGTCTTTTCAATATTTGAACGATACCTGAGCCATACACTCTATCTCTCAATCTCTTGGTTTCCTTTTTCTTTCCCGGGATCGAGAATTTTTCAGTCGACAATTCCCCACTCTCTCTCTCTCTCTCTATCTCTCTGTCTCCAGTCTCCGTGTATATGTTGGCTGTGGAATTGTCTGCATCTCCATGTTTGGATTAATCGATTCGTCTCTATAACTCTGCCGTGACTACCTACCAGTAGTACGTACTCTCCAGCACGGCTGCACGACTGCACTCTAATAAGAGAGCGAGCCACCCATACATCTATATCCTGCTTACATAAAATAGTATTGCACAAAGTATAAGCTTCCAGTCAGTGCAACTTTTCTGTGCTCTCTGCACTGACTCACTGTATACTCTCATCTCATAGGTAAGTAGTCGTCATCTCTCTCTCTGTCTGTCTGTCTGTCTGTCTGTACAACATAGTAGCCGTTTCAGTGTCCTATCCGAAGAAACACCACTTCCAAGTGCGCGCTGTTCACATCCTTTGATTGCTTATTATATCTCAGTGTGTCTCTATATATATATATACTAATATGCCATGTGCTGTCAATAAAATGTTCAATTGTTACTGATATGGGATATAATATGTAGTAAGTAGCTGCGATTATGTATTGGCTACGGGAAAAAGGTAGCATATTGTACACGTTGTATGTAATAAGTAATAATATGATGATAAGTGAAAACCCGATTGTCCTATGGTGTAGTGTTTCTGATTGGATTCAAGAGATAATCTTTAACTACAACTACATACTACATATGCTCTGTTGTATACCGTGTGTAGAAACATATACATATTTACATAACTATATACAGTGTATGAATTCAATGATGAACGACAAGCTTGCTGTAATACATAATCTACCTTGTGAAAAAGTGTACTTGGTGCTATATAATAAATAGTAGGGAAAACATACTTCTCAGATCTTTGCTTTTGACAATTTCTCAGCTAAATCGACTAAAAAGTTTGATGATTGTACGTACTATATATCTACTACTATTACTACTACTACTACTACTCGCTTTTACAGAAGCCACTTCTTATCTATGATTACAGAATTACATACTGTGTGTGTACTCTCTATATTATGTGTAAAAACTGCAATACGTTGTTGACATATGTAACGTTCTACTGTATACACTAATTTATACTACTATCTGTATCTGCTGAATCAACAAAATACTCCGACACGTTGGAGCTCATGTTTACATTGGGATTTGATAATTATTGGAACATTCTAAAATAACAAACAATCTTTGGAAACGTTGTACCTGCACAAGATGTTTTCGATCATTATGTGATTTTTATTTTG
This sequence comes from Plutomurus gul, assembly GCA_019776185.1. Classification (NCBI taxonomy): domain Eukaryota; kingdom Metazoa; phylum Arthropoda; class Collembola; order Entomobryomorpha; family Tomoceridae; genus Plutomurus; species Plutomurus gul. The sequence continues at coordinate 27,144 of JABASC010000378.1, forward strand.
ATGTACCCATTTGATGTAAAGAGAGAAAATAAGAGTAAGATGTGTACTTCAAATAAGACCAACTCGTGTTCGCTGTTCAATGTCAATCCTAGTCTTTCTTTGCATATGCCATTCACATAGTACGCACAGATTTCATGGGAGACGGAAGAATCCCGCTTCTGAACCTTCATCATCGTCATATTGCATAATAACATATTAGTAAGTATACGGTAGTAGATTGCATGCATAAGACACGGGCAGCTCCGCACCGCACCGCACAACTCAAATTCATTTCATGGAAAACTTGTAACAATAAAACAGCCACACCAATTCAAAGAAAAGGCAATATGCAATGGATTATTGTATATGTACATACGTATTGTACTATAGAGAGAATAGTGAGCAACATAAAGGTGGACTACTACTACTGCTACTCTGCTACAACACAATACTAAATAGATACACGCTCACAGTGCCTGCTGCAAGATAATCGTGTGTAGAACCTGAGCTCAAATATTTGTGCATCCCATTCAATGCCACTACTACCACTACTACTACTACCATGCTCTAAGCACTATAATATATGTATAATATGCACATACATAGATAGATACATAATACCAGTACTAGTAGTGTGAGAGCGAGAGCGAGGATGTTACTCTGTTACTCCAGATATAGTATAAGGTTTGGCTATTTATTTCGCATTCTCATGTTTACTCATCGTGCCAGATATTGATTTTAAGACTCAAGTCATTTTTTGAAGAGCAGAACACAATGGCAATGTCAGTTTATTTGCTGGGTCATTGGACAGATGATAATCGTTAATTTTGTCCACCATACGGTGTGGAAAATATCGGTGATGATGAGACCGGCTCTTTCCTACGACAGCAGGGCGTTTTCAAGGGGCTTTTCTTCCTTTTCTCTCTCTTGGTTGCACAGACAACGCCTATAAAACTTAACTTATATGCAAATTAGATGACGTCACTTGATAAAAGGATTCCTCCGGAAGACAGGTCAACGATTATGTACAGACAAGACAGCATCGACGTTCGATTAGCTCATCAATTCGCTCCTCCACTCACTCTGCTACATGTGTATCATCCCTAGAGTATTTATGCACATCCACCATCTAATTGCCAAGGAGCAGCATCAAAGTAACAACTACATGCACGGGTATTCTGAGCGTCTGTTTGTCCGTCTCTTCTTTCTGAGAGTATGACACTGTGGCCCGTCTTCCGCTTTTACTACTATAATTACTTCGTGTACACATATCCAAAGGAGTTTCCTTATAAATATACTTTGTACAACTTTAGTATAAAAGTGTGTATAAGTAGTACACGTGTATTTGCATCCAAAGGATTAGTAACTGGATAGTAGTAACTAAAACCCATAAGAAGAAGAAAAAACCGGACTGGATCAAGTTATTATTGCATGGAGACGCACGCAGTGAAGCTTATGTATAGTCAGAGGAGCTGTACATACAATATGAACCTCTTTTATAGTAGGCATATACACGCTGGATGGCTAAACGTTCTCGCACCAGAGAAGAGCACCAAGGAGCCGACACCATTCTCTGCACCAGTACTCAGTACGAGACTGCTGCCATGGACGTGGCTGGAACGATGGAGAGAGAGAATGGCCTCACAGTTCAGCATTTCTTTTCTCTTCGACCATTCACTATTTATGCACCAGCCCGTCCACTGTAGAAAGCATTTGTAATAAATTTTCATGGACCCAGTCTTGTCAAATATTATTGCATGTTTCACAGATTTCCTTGGAATTCCCGCAGATATTCGAATTTTGACATCACAACTATTGTTCTGCTGGTAAGGAGGTGCTTTTGGTTTTTGAGTGAAGACAGATACGAGTAAAATGTAAAATTTGGAAATCGACCTCTGCACATCCGACCACAACAAATGCAATTGATAATTGCAGGTGCTAGGCCTCTCATTGTAATGTTGGAATATCAAATAAGCATGTAAAAATGCCGCCACTTTCCCCAGACCCCGCATTTGGCCCAATTTTTGGAAGGTCAGAACATGCTACTGTACTTCTGTAGACCACAACTGTATTTCGGACTTGGAATGTGCGCATGCGCACACCATTACTGATTTATTCAATTCTATGTTCAATTAAAAATCTTAAATGTCATCTTCACACGATACAAAATTGGACTCTGTTAGAGGCATATGGCTAAGAATGACTGGCGCTCCCAGCAACATAGCAGCATTACTTTTTGTAGCGTTCGTAGCACATTTACTATTAGACAGTCGGGAAAGCAGACAGACGGCACGGAAGCTTAGATGGATACGTGTGCTAGTAACTGATATTGGTGGTATCCACTCCTCCTCCACTGAAACATTTACGAGTGCGGGACTGTGTGCTGGGAAAAGGTTAGGTATCGTTTTCGTTGATTATTTTTATCTGGACGATGATTTGGCTTGAGGTTTGTTTACCACTGACGAATTCAGGAGAATGCAGACGTAGGCATGATTAATTAGACGAGTTAATAGAGTAGATTCGCCTCCGAAATACCCTCCCGTTGTTTTCCTGAATATTTTAACGCTTGAATGGGCAAAAATTACATTTTCTAAAAATAACGGCCCGTGTCTATATTTGCATGAAAATCGATCACAGTTGTTGTCGTCTTTTGCGTCAATGGAGCGTCATGAACTATTATAATTCCCTACTCTTCATTCAATAGTGCAAACTGTGTACTTTCCCATTTCGCTTGCATGCACATACCTTATCGTTTGTCTTAGCTCATTTCTGTCTGATTATAGTTCACAGCTTGTGTGCTGGTGCATGCAGTGCCAAGTGTATAGGCCACACCGGCCAACCAGTCCCATATAGCCATGCATTATACATTTCTTTGCTTCCATCACTTTTAGTTTTTCTATTGTTCTATTGCATGTGCGACGTATGACTGTTCTTGTTTTGATGAATGCTTCACTTGCAGGATTTCGGAGACAATCATCGAAATAGAAATTACTACCAAAACGTCGTCGTCGCCGTCGTCCAGGAAATATACGAAAATACTCACACACACGTAACTCTCGACTGTATAACTCACTCAGTCAGTCCGTTCACGCTGTGTCCTTTGAATATGTCATTTTATATGCATTCGCGACTGACTTTCATCGTATAAGGCGTTACGTCATCTTATCACACTCACACTGCCTGCACTATAATTATTCCCTCCTATATAATCCATATAGAGTGTCGCTTTATTCACATTTAACCCAATGACGCTTGGGAATTCATGTATACAAATCCATGCTGTGTATTATTAGATAGGTGTATGCATATAGTGTTTACTTTGAGCCTGACTGTGCCGGATTTTTTTGACAATGTAATAATTATAAAACCTTACATGTTTGCTTTAAACATACAGCAGTCTTATGTTTGCAGCTCAATTAAGTTGGTTTCAAGCGGAAAATGGTAAATAACATCATTCTATTTTCGTCTTTGGCCAATTTTATTTTTGATACTGACTTTAGACGTAATCGAGGATGGATATAACCTGGAATGCGTCTCTAAAAACGGTTTTCCCCGACATTTGGAAACTACGTTAGCAGATAAGGGAGGTCGAATAAATGTCACTTTAGTCAGCGAGCTCTAAACGTCGTAGTAGTTATGCAATCACAGTTAATAACCGTGCTTGGTTTTCGGATAAAGCAACCTGTGGTGTCAACTTATGTTGGATGGCTAACCTTATATGATCTTTGATTAGACATTATCATTGCATAGGTTCCATGGAATTAGTGGGGAGGGGAGCTAAAATAGTGGAACGGGGAGTGGCTGGGATCATCGGACTACTAGAGTTGAAAAATAGAAAATCAAGTTTTAACCTCATGTTTTGCTAATTTAACACCATCAACTTCAAATTTAAAATGAAATTTTCAATCCTGGAATATTTTCCACTGGGATGGAAATATCAGCCCTAAGAATGGCAACACACCATGATCCGACTGATACCTTTTCTGTAGCCGAAAATATATATAGGTATGTGATTAATGGCATTTTGATAAATGATTTTGGTGCTATGCTGAAAGAACAGAAAGAGATTGGAATTTTCCGAGGGTTAGTTTATCCGTCTATAAATTCAAATAATAGAGCAGCAGAAGGGATTTGACGTAGTCTGTTCTGAGTTATTGGCTACGGAGCACCACACCTGCACCGTGTTTTCCTCATTGTGTGGAATTCTTATATTATTTTAATTATTGACAGCCCGTTAGATTCGGTAAGTAAACAAACCTGTCATTGCAACATATATATTAAATTTTTATTCTAATATCTGGTTTTATGATTTACTTAAAATGTTAAATTACTTCGAATATGCAAGGTTATACATATACTTACGGGCAAGGTCTACAAATCAAAGGAACGATGTTTCTTACTAGTGTTCTCTGGTTGCAACTGCAATTGCAGTGGCAGAATCTACTATATGCCTCATAATCTCCTTCCTCCACAAGAAGGGAAACATTGAATTGAATATTGAATAACATTTTATCTGATTACACAGAATATAAGCTTAATATTCAAATGTGCATCAAAACTGACTGAGGTTCACTGAGGCATCACAAAATTTAAAAATGCTAGAAAACAAATATTTTAGTATAACGGAAAACTATAATTTGCAAAGGAAAGTAGACCGCGATGAGACCGAAAGAGTACTATATTGTCTCCTGGAAAGGTACAGTCCACGTTATATGAAAAGGGTTCAATAATATCATCCATTGTTTAGTCTTTTATGCTTTCATTTGAAAATGAGAAAGCAGGAAATTTGTCTTCCATCAATCTTGCTATTTATAAATATTTTTGCTGAACGCATCGCCCGTATCATATGCCTTTTATGCTTTGCCGAATTTGGTTCGATTGTAAGAATCATCTTTACATTGTTGAGAGAGTAGTTATTACGTGTACTTACAATCCCAGCATAGCAATGCTATCTGCCTACACGTACACACTATGTACAAGTATAAGACTTTTTATGCATAAATAAGTCCATTCACATATTAGAGTAAAAAACAATTGAAATGAGTTGGTACTTGACTTGACTGGTAACGAGTGGGCGTCTAGACGTGAGACTGACTAAAATTCATTCTTACACCACAATCATTTTCATTTACATTTGTATAATACACATTTCCATCCACTGCTTCAGTTCCAATCGATTCGAGAAATCTCGTGTCGGTCTTCCGTCTATAAATGTTTATGACTTGTGTGCAGCACAACGAACAGAATAGAGAGTGAAAGTTTAGGGGCTGGCCATATATTATGGATAATTTTGTTCTGTTTATACCTAGGTCCAATTCTGAAAGTGAGCATTTTGAAAAAGCGTAAAGAACCATGCAGTAAGCAGTATCACGTTAATTGTCAATTAAAAGATTCTTAGGACTTGTTAAACAAAACTTGTTCATTAATAAATTTGTAATTCCATTTCTAAAACCAGAAACCTGATAAACTGCAAAAAAGAAAAGAAATGGAAATATTACCCGTGAAAAAGTTTAACCACCACTCATTGCATTTAATTCTTATTGACAGAATAATTTGATATTCCCTACCAACTGCCGTGTACTGGCAGTCGACATTGTACTGAAGCGGCCCTATATTCACGCACCCCGCAACAAGATCTACTATGATACATATTTTGTATACTGCTGGCTGTACGAGAGAAGGTACGCGAAGAAGGAGAAGGCCTTTGCCTACCTTACTACGGGACAAAAACTCGTAGATATGTATCTTGTAGCGTGAAAGAGTTAAAGAGGACTACCATATAGATACACAGGTATGTATTATCGAGAGAGTGCTACATGCACATACATTTAGGTGGGATGAATGGATGGTGTGGAGGTAGATCCGTAGATTCTCTCGCTCATCTGAACTCCTTTGGATGACGTCAGGTTGTAAAAAAAAATACCACATCTGTTGACAATTTTCTTAGATTCTACGCTATTTTCTTCAAATCAGTACACATCAAAGGTTGACATTCGTCTGGAAATGACTGCACTGACTCTATATTAAAATGTTTTGTGGCCGTTGTTTTTAGTTGTGGTCCATACCGAGTTCTCCACCCCTTTTCATTATTTCCACGTGTGTCTGGTTCCCTGAATTATTAGTGGTTTTATTTGATCGACCGTATGACCATCCTTGCCTCAGCATCTCTGCCTATGTATCCAGGTAGTAATTTAAAGATGCTTTCATGACGTATAAGCATAATATGTACATATACTGCTCCTCTCAACCAGCAGAAAGAGATCACTTTAAATTCAACTATTTCCCTTGGGTTCTCTCCTGCTTTGGGCCACAGAAAATGAGACGAAGCATCCGTCTTCTGAGATACAAATTGCAGTATTATATATCCTCAGAAAATTCCTCTCTCTCTCTCTCTGTACCTCTATCTCCCTCCGTCTCTACTCAACCATCTAACATACATTCATACATAGTTACTGCAATCATACAATGAGTATTAACATTTTTAGTGCGAATAAATGATATTAATACCAGCATTCATGCTCAATATCAACCATATTTGGCTTTATTTAAGCACAGACTCGTCTTGATTAGTATAATAAATGAAAAATAGCTGGTGGTGCATGCTGCAACGCGCCACACTCAAGAAAATATTCATAATTCACTATAATATATTATTAAATAGTAGAGAGCTCAATAGAGCAGACTAATAAGGCTTCCGCGATATCAGTATGGTGGGCAGTGAACCCATTTAGGCCACAGTTACATCCATTAGTCAGACTGCAGGAAATATTTTAATCGCAGTGATTCTTCTTGGCCCTGCAGTACTTACCCAATACTGATTTCTTTCTACAATATATTAAGTATCTTTTCATTCAAGCTTTTCTTCAATGTTTATTATTACTACAATGATATACCCTACAATATATTATTATATATACCTATGCCTATAGCTGAGAAGTTTGAGATATTCTGTAATACCAACGAGGTATGAAATTAGCAACTGTTTGAATAGAATGTTATTTGAGTAAACGTACACATCAGTCATATCCATTATTTTTCCTATTTTTCACAGATTTCATACAAATACATTTTTTATGTTATTTCTGCATTATGGAGAGCATATACACCGTACTGTCTTTTCTTTAAAATTCTCGCTATGTAGGTAGGAAGGATTCATTCTCTCAGAATTCCTACGCAGCTGAATCGATGAAGAATCCTATATACGTATATATACACTGTAAGTATCTTGACATTCGGCCCACTTTTATGCGTAAAATACGAGTGAACTGGGCAACGATGGGGTAAAGGATTGAGGCAGATCCTGTACCATTACATATATAGTACTTATATACGAGAAATCTTTGCATGACAATTTGTTCCCCAGTCTCCTATTAATTCTTGAAGGTACATATTATACACAGGTCTTGATTAGGCACAGAGCAGTTCGTGGGATGGAAAGTTGGTGATAGAGAGAAAGCAAGGACAAATTGTAGTTCTGTGTGGAAAACTGTGAATTACATGAGAGTTGATATGATAAGCGGATAAGAAGACATACTAAAATCACTAGTAGCTAGCACCTATACTAGACACCTATATAAACCAGAAAATTACATTTACCATTATGCACATTGTATTGAGAATATGATAAGTTGTGCGAGAGAATATCAAGGGCAGGAGTCGAAGTAGAGGATAGAGAGCGAGCGAGCGAGCGAGAGTTCTGCTTCGTGAATTGTGCGGAAAGGATACAGGAGCACGGCTTCTGCCATTGTGCTCCATAGGATGGCCTATCTTTTTCTATGTGTATGTGAAAGGCCTATGTGGCAGCACAGACCTATAGCGAGGAACAGATAGATAGATAGAGAGAGAGAGAGGAGAGAGAGAGAAAAGAGACTGTGTATAGAGACGCCGTTAAATATTACCCGCCTCAGACAGAGCCTACTGTATTCACAGTAAATATAGAGAGCAGAACGGAACTGGGAGACAGAGAGATGAGGGCTGGGAGAAAGGAAAGAGAATCTATAGGCCACACGATCACGAAGAGCAGAGAGAGAGAGAGAGAGAGAGAGAGAAAGAAGACGAAGGCGGCAGAGATACATATAGTGAGTGAGTTCTAGTACTAAGCAGATCAAACATGCACTGTTTGAGTTTCACTCACAATCCGTCAGTTTGTTTGGTTGGATTGGCTGGCACACAGAAGAGTGTAGAAAGAGAGAGAGAGAGAGTTTTCGTGGCCGTGCCGTATGTAATGGTTTAGTACGGTATGCTATGGTTGGCACTTGCGAGTACACAAGGGAAAGTCGAATGCCCGTTGCCACCGAATCGATACTCTACTACCCGGGTTTTTGACGTCATCTGGAGCGGGTGACGTGCGAAAACTGGGCTACATCCGACGTCACAACGGTTGTGGCGTTAGCCTAGGACTCAATCGATACGTTTTATGTTCTCATTCACTAAAACTCACATTGTCTGTACTTAAAGTATTGTATTGTAAGGGGGAGCAGGGGGGAGTCGTGCCACGCTCTCAGATAAACATCCGCACATACATTCCGCGTACCTATATACCCAACTGTCTAATAAGCACCCGTCTCTCAGCTTGTGTCGTAGTAAATCCGCTCGTTGGAAAATTCCAAGAATACCTGTAATGTCTAGCTACTTTCTCTCTGAAGTACACGTCTGCCATGTCAACAGTCACCCACTGCAATATTAACGCACACAAATATTACACGTATCTACTGCATGGTAAGCAGTCTCACACAGATGTACATACGTGTACAATAAATAACTATCGTGCCATTACTGGCTTTCACTGTTTTCTTTTGTTTTTCGCCTTACATAATGCTGAATGAGTAGGGCCGGCAGTCGGCGGTGAGGCTGGCGACGTGCTAATCAGCCACTGTTGACGTGAAAGATAATATCACCGCCTAAAGGCCTACAACCGGAGCTCAGTCAGCCCGCTAAGACGGACGTACAGTCTCAAAGAGAGTAAGAGTGACGAAAGTCGGCCAGACATTGTAATTTGCCTTCCTCTCTCTTTCTCTCGCTCTCCCTTTCTCTCTACAGAATTAACTCGGGGATATATTTATCTCTGCTTAGGAATTGCATGACGTAGTGCTCTGATGTACAAATCCTAGGCAATAGCGCCTTTCAAGCCCCAACGCTACAACACAGACAAAGACCCAAAAAGTTTTTCTAATTTAGATAGTTCGAAGTTTTAATTTAAATTTCTGCTATTTGCATAATGTAATCAAGTAGCTTCCATTCATTATATATATAACATAGTGCAATCACGTCACAACTTCATCAACAAACAACTAATTAATATCATGTATATATTTTTATGTAAGAGACCGTGGTTACTACAATTTTTTTCTTAATAAATAAATATCATACTGCATACATTTATGCCCCTAACGTGTATATCATTACCTAAACACTGTATCACTATGTGTGCATCATTTTGTGTCCACATGGTGTAATGATGTTTGTGTTTCAGTGTTCCACTGGTGAAATACAACAGGTTTTCTCCTTCGTAGTCGTAGTTTTCTCCGGCTGCTTTCCTCAAGCACCACCACTACATACGTAAGACGTGTGTGTGTGTGTGTGTGTGTGAACAGCAGAGTCAAGAAGTGGAGCCAGCAGCAAATGAGTCATGCCATTGATGAAGAGATTGTCTTACTCGCCTCTTTCTGTCCAAACAAGAGGAAACATTAGGGCTGTCGGTCGCAACGTCACCATATCGTGCAGTGGCTCACAGTCACCGCACAGAAAGTAAGTCGCGACATTGGTTGAGCCAAGAAAATACTATAAAAACTACGGCTTCTTAACCAGTACATGTATCTATGTATGTAGACGACAGAGAGTAGTATGGTGAGGGCTTGCATGTTCCGTTGTACTGTTGCAATTTGACTGATCAGAATCTCTTTTAGTGTGTGTGGCTGCTCTGGAAATTATTAGACGATTGTGTGCAGTGTGTCTGTAACAGAAAGTAACTATTAAGAACAGCCACTGAATATAATATACGCGGTTTAATTAAAGTGGAATGACTTGGTGGTGGACATGGGCTGACCACAGCAGCACGACTGCTGGTGATTGACTTGAATGTATGTGCGTAGATGCATACGTACGGAGTTCGTGTGAACATAAGTCACGGCAAGATTGTACACGCAAACTGTACTTGTCGCTGTCGTTCGACTGTATTCATGGAGTCTCCTTATCTGTCATTCCGACTTCTATTTTACGTCAAATCTACAAAGAATTACGTCTATTCGTAAACACACAAGGGAAATGACTGTCGTAACGTCATGAGAAAACATTTATAGGCAATCATATTTTCCCTTGTAAAATCACGTTCTCTCTCTCTCTCTCTCTCTCTCACACACACACACACACACACACACACACACACAATACCAATTGAAATGTATAAGTAGTCCTAGTAGCTTCCAATATTTCTCCATTTATTTTTATACATATAGGGGACACTCTGGAGAAAGATATTTTATTGTAGTAAGTTTTGCGTAATTTATTCCTCATGAGAATTTTCTGGCAAGGTGCACTACAGGAAACGAATGAAAGCATCTGGTTGACTGGTTCAAAAATGCAATTACATGTTGTTTTTACACGACATGTCGATTGATGTGACAAGAAGCACATCTTTTTGCAGCAGGCTTATTTCTCAATGTTTTACACTGTTGTACATATGCCCTGTGTTAATAATGTAAGTAGAGATCACATATAATAAATCAGTTAATCAGAGGCGAGCTTTTGTTCAAAGATTACGGGTCAAATAATTGAAGCACGCTTTCAGTGAGACAGCTCTATCGTATTGGTGGTAGAGTGTGTGTGTATGTATGTGTGTGGGCGGCCAGTGTATATAATATTTGTTTACGTGTCTGCAATATCTTTGCAGCTTACGAATCAATTTTATCTCACAGCTTTTGTACATCAACAACTTTGCTCCCTGGCTAAAACAATTGGGTGCACTTATTACAACGACGTGTCCTTCACAACACTTAAGTACTTAAGAACGTGGACTGGAATGCTGTGTTGATTGATGGCCGCACCATGTGTCACATGTGTGTCTATAGGATATAGCGTAGGTGGCTTTGTCCCTTTGTTTGAAGGACCTCGAAGTTTTAATCATGATTCATGATTAGCACTAATCAATGAATCGCAGCCTAATTAAAATTGATGCTAACAATAATAAGAACAAAAAGTTTCTTATCTTTCTCCTTTCCACTATACACAAAAGTAGTACACGTAGATTGCAGTTCACTTCAGTGAATCAGTTAATGTGTCCCTGGTATCGGAAAATTTGTCTTTAAACAGTTTTATGTGTCACTGATTTTACAACTACGCTTAAATGAGTTAATTACTTGAATTGTAATTTTCAAAATGTTTCAAAACAAACTTTTAAAATTTTAAAATCAGAGGAATGAATAGTTTCTAAGCATTTAAGAAAATTGAGAATATCCCTAAACTTCTCTAACAAAAGAGAAATGGTTGTATCCGAGAAGGTACTGTGTACCTACTGTCGCAGCTTGACCCCACAGCAAGCTCCCTACTAGATGTGTACCATGTGATTAGAGTGTAATTCGCAGACAGCCATTGCTGAATCTTGTTCCTCTTCAAAATAAAAGTAAATCTTGTTGGTCCAAGTCGTTCAAGTGAGGTCTATTTTGTGTTCTGCAGATTTGGTTACCGTTACTCTTTCATCCAGTCCAATCCTCTGTCACAAGTTACTATTGGCCATTCTGTCATAGGTTACACTTATTATGTAGCATGTAGTAGATTGTAAATAAATATTATAAATGTTATAGATGATATTATGCAGTGCAAAGTGATGTTGCTAATTGTGCCTCAAACGTATTCCAATGCAGATTACATATAAAAAATTCTAGACAGACAGTTGAATAAGAAAGCAGGAAGATAGGTGTTACCTAAAAACCCTTATAATTTCGTTGTTGCATCCCCGAGACGACGGTGACTTAATATGCCTTCTAAAATATAATCTTATTTTATCCTGTTAACACACTTTGTACTTTTAGAAGATTGCAGGATTTATGATTTGATTCTTTTGATGAGAAATGGAAGTTGAGCGGATGTTTGTTTTGATGGAAAATTCATCGAGGAAATTATATAATTGATCTGAATGCCGTCTGATTAAGCCTTAAGCAGAAGAAAAAGGAGGCGGACAAGTAAATCTTTTCATTACACTTTCAATGCAGAACCCAGCCAGTTGGCATAAACGAATGATTACAACGTATTCGATAGCAAACACTGAAATTAGGATTCATTAGTGCTTCGATACAATTGGGTGAATTCTGTCCTTGTACAATGACCCAACTTACATAATCTTTTTACTAAATAATGCAATCACTACTATTATAATTATCTTAATCGAATAGAGCTACATTTTAAAAGCAGAGCAATCAGCTTAAAACCGTATAATTTTTGCATAAAACATAGTTTAAAAAAAATACAAAATCACAAAGTGTATACATACTATTAGCAGATCGCATGACGATTTTGCCATTGTTTGTCAATGTGTTCAGGGTACAAAAAGCTTTTCAGATTGAAAGAGATGTTTAAATATTTAATATCCTACACGTTTTATGGATATTGTATAGATACTTGCACGATCACGGATGAAATAGTAATCATAAAAAGTTTATGAGTGTGAACTTGTGGTAGGGAAATGTACATTTCCCGATGATGCAGATTATTCAATATTATTATAGTGCCAGCAGTAAGTAGGCTTTCTCACATCAGGTAGCTGCTGCCTGCTACTCACTATACGGTCGGTTATTACTACACGGTCGTTCGGAGCCAACAGCAAGCAGTAGCAGGATACTTATGCTTTACTTTATTTGCCATTTTGTCTGTGCGGAAGGTTTCTGTGCTTCCAACAGCTCCTTCCTTGCTTCCTTTAGCCCGAAAATCTTTGATCGATTCATTGCGTAACATGTAACGTGTTTGACTGGCCTTGGTTTGACTCTTTCACATTTACCTCCATGTCAATTCCAATAATGATCAACAGAGAACACTTTGGGAAATATTTTCGCTTTGCTTTCTCATTACGTCCTATCTGTCGCTGTGCTACTTACTCAAATTTCTCCAGCAGCATGCTATTCCTTATAATCATAAAATAAAAACCAACAAACACACATGCAACTTTTCTAAAATGTATGTGGGGCCAAATAGTGTTAATGCCAAACTACAAGTGCATTTAAGAAAATCGAGGAGAGTTGATGTGCTAATCGTAAACTACTAGGAATAAGCACACGTTGTGGCTACTAATGGCACATAGACTGTCTGCATGAAGTTGTCCAATATTTATTTATCGTATGTGTCGCGGCGCGCGGTCCTCATTTTCCAACTTTCATCTCTTATTATGTGTTAGCGATTGAAGTGTACATTGTTCTTGGCGGTGTGTGTAGCCCGTGGTGGTGGCAGTGGAAGAGAATGTGTTAAAGGTTCTCTCGCGGAGAGAGACAGAGACACTTGCATGCAAAACTTTGCCAATTACTTTATGACTGGTAGTATGGTATAGTAGTGTGTAGTTGTGCTAGGCGAGTTTTTCAACTGGTTCACACCTACGTAACTTTATGAATGTAGGCAGATCAATGCGTCTCTACTTACTCTCTGTCTTCCTCGCTCACTTTCTCACACCACGACAACATTCATACACACACATACTGTGTGTGTACTGGTGCACACACAGAAAGAGAGAGAGAGAGAGAGAGAGACCAGAGCACTCGCACAGCATCTCTCTATCACAGCTTTGATCTACACTCAATTACTGTTGAGTAACCTACAAAAGTGCCTAAATATATTAAGCACTTTAATTTGTCAATCACAATTACAAAGTTTATTTAATTAGTTGGGACGTCGATGTACTGATTAGAAAGGCCTTTTCCACATTCATTATCAAAGGCAATTTAAACCGCGGAAATATATCATACACTTGAGACCCACTTTCAATTTCCCCCCTCTCTCCATCTCTCTCTCCGACACAAAGTCAGTCTATCATATTTTTATACAGTTTATCGTATGTCTGTCAGCATATTAATGCATAAATTTATAATGCGGAAGCTGTGAACTCTGTCACCATATTTTGGTTGGTTAATACCTCGTGGCCGCCTTTATTAAATTAGCATTTACGAGGAGAATCCTATATTATATAGGGCAAAACTTAAGTAGTCTATTATGCAAAGACTCTTTAGACTCGTGTGAATGTGTTCCATTTAGGGGACTCTCTGACTGTTATGTAAAAGTTGACTTTTCAGCTGCATGGTGAATCATCCCGGAATATTGTGCAGCTACGATGAATTATTTATATGGTAGTCATAATAAATTTGTCTGCGTGGGGGCAAATGAATTCGTTTACTAAAACGTTGCCTCATATTGATTTGAAAGTCACTAGTTTCCCCCCAACAGGTATCTGTGTGTGTGTGATGCCCATGAAGTGTTTTCAAATGTCAAAACATTTCACAATTCACAAATGTTTTTATTTGAAGTATGGCTTGACTACTACCACGAATTCAAACAAAGAAAACAGACGGAGAGAATGGGAGACGTTCTCTCTACCTTATTCACAGTGCATTTGTATGTCAAAGCGAATATAATTGGTAAAAATTATATCTCTTTACAATACGAAGAGAGTTGGGTTTAAATAGAGGAGAATCGAGGGAATTGGGATACACAAGAAGTCGTCCTTGTAAAAAAAAACTGTATAAGTGTTCATTAATTTCCTGTGCACCATGTGTGCAGGGTGAGAGACAGTAGGACTACAGTGAAAGCAATGATTGTGAAAGAGAAAGAGAGACGACGACTTTTCACACAAGAAGCATAGCATTGGTAGAGACACTCACACAGACACACATACACACAGGCACGATGTATCGCTTAATTAATAAGAAGCATGTTCGAGACGATTTGTTGCAGTGCACACACAACTTGTTAGAAGGCTGTAATTTTTCCTACACTGATTTTTAGTACACTTCAAAGATTTGGAAACTCTTTGTAGTCGTCGTTGGAAAAACAAGTTAATCATCGACAACTATAAAATCAATTCCATAATAAGACCACCTACGTAAAATAGTTACATTCGAATGTAATATGTAGCCGTTCGCTGGTTTTGTAAAACATGGAGAGTGGTTGACAGTTGACTTCTTTTTACTTGGTCGCTGGTGCTCCCGTGTGTGTATCTCTCTCTCTCTCTCTCTCTCTCTCTCTCTATAATATGTACGTACATATAAAATATAGATACAGGTTGCATTAAAGCATCAGTCAGTTGAAACAGCATGAGAAGACACAGAAGTGGTAGTAGTAGTGAACATACATGACTGTGTATCGTTTCAAAGAGAGCCAGAGAGTGGCTGATATGAAAACTATCCAAATCCCACTCAAAAATACAGAGCTCACCTGAAAAAAATGTCAACCTGTGTCTTGCCAGTCTGCCCTTTTTTATTGCACCACACGGATACGCTGTAAGTATATAAGTGAGTTTTGGCAATGGCATTACCTTTATTGACTTCGTGTATTACGCGTTTGTGAAACTTTATTTCACTTTTTGCTCCATTCTCGAGTAATTTAACTGCCTACGCTTGCAAAACGGCAGAGTTAACTCTTTGTTTCTGTATTTCGAGTAGAAAAAGAGGTGTAGAACACTTCAGTGAATTGAGAAAACGAACAACTATACACAATGCAAGCAGTCACTATAGTCTGTACTTACTTGCAGATAATGTAATGGACCTTTTCTATAATCATGATACGATATGAGTATATAACAAGTCATTAGTAGAAGAAGAAGAAGGAAATCAATTGCACCTACTGTTACTGCTACCAGACTAAAAGTCGTTGGCAGGCAAGCTTGATATTATAATTGAATTTTTATTCTATGGCATCGCTATTCTTATTCTCTGTCAGCAACTAAAAGAAAACAAAACTAGTGCCATGCCAATTAATGAAAGTTCAATGTTTTCATTTTCAATGTATGCCTGAAGAGATACGTACACACATGTACGTATGCATTTGGATGGATTAGGGGAGAGTCGTGTCGGTTGGCGAACTTTTTGTTTACTTCATTTTATTAGTTAGCACTGACATTACTGAGTTGTATAAAT